>JBBYHH010384787.1:0-20337 GCA_038382905.1 Daphne laureola | reverse complement strand
GCGAGTTAACTTCCGTTAAAACTTAACAGAAATTATGATTAAAATGCTCAAATTGATCCTCTGAGTTTTTAAAATGTGTTAAACATCCCTCTAACTTTATAATTTTACTTATTGAGTCATTATTTTTAATTACGTGTGTATTATTTTAAATAATCTTTCTAAATCATGAATAGAAATTATAGATTGGATCTAAAATATCCAAAAAATATTCAAATAAAAATAAAAATTTATAATTATATCAATGATAATATTTTTAAAAATTACATTTTTTATTGCGAGAAAAATAATGATTATCTAAAGAAGTATGTAAGAATGAATAGTTATTTTTCGAAAAAATATACAATAGCTATTAAATTCTTTAGGTAATATACAAATCTTCCACAATGATAGATTTCTATAGAAAATTATTATCATTCATTCTTGCATTTTATTTTGATAATTACTATTTTTTGTAATAAAAAAGGTAAATTTAAGTACAAGTATTAATATTGAAATGTTTTTAAATGCTTTTTTCATATTTGATTTTTTTTTAATATTTTAGAATCAATCCGCAATTGGTATTATTGATTTGAAAATATTTTTTTAAATATTACACACGCAATTAAGAATAATGGCTTAAAATGTAAAATTATAAAGTAGAGGGGTGTTCTACACATTTCAAAAATTCTCAGTGTCAATTTGAGCATTTTAACTAAAATTTCTGTTAAGTTTTAATTGTGTTAAATTGCAGGTATAGATTTGTAACATACTCATACTGTAGAGCCACTTTTGTAATACAATTTTATTCGGGTACAGATTTACAACGCGGCCAAAATGTTATTGTTTAGATGGTGCAATTTACTCTATTAAATTGTGTACTACTTAAATACTCCCTCTGTCCCTAAAAAAATATCTCATTTGTTTTGACAGTTTCACAGTATTTAATCTTAAGTTTTTTTTTTCATGAGTGTTTAGATATCAAAAATGAAATATTTCATGCGTGTCTCATAGTTGCAATCTAAATTTTCTAAATACATATTTATTTATTTTTTAAAAAACTTTTTATTTTTTGTTTAAATTTGAGTCAAACAATGAATTTTGAAATAACAAAGTCAAACGGGACAATTATTGAGGGACGAAGGTAGTAATTTTTTGAGGTGAGCGTATTACTTATTTAGTTATTTATAGTTTCTCCAAAATGTGTGAATTAACAGTGTCTAAGTACCTAATAATTTTATTGAATTTGTTTAGATAATTTAATTCTTAATATATATATATATATATATACATACATATTTACAATATTTAGATAATTAACCGATATCCCCATTCTGTTTCGATAAAAATAAAATAACCTCTTTATGTGATTAAACTAATAACCATTTCAGTTGTGTCATCTTACTATTGCTCATATATCTTGTAATCAATACATAAGTCGAGACATTCATTAGAAATAGAATAGTAAAATGCATAGATATATGAAATTGGTAAGAATAGAGGTCCAACAATATCCGTTCATAAAAACATTAGTCGTTAATTTAAAATATATATCAATCTCTAATATCTTAGTGGTCGACTTTGAACGATTTTCTTCAGTGGTTGTAACACTAGAAGTGATACATTTTATAGTGCAACCGCCATATCATCCATTCCAATCAACACTTCAATTAGCACACCAGGTAAACTTGGTCGTCAGAAATGCTCCCACTATATGTAAACATTGCTGATTGCGGCTGTTAAAATACAGAAATATTGAGGTCGTAACTTACAATTGAAACTAGCAAGTAATGATATAACTTAGGTTGACATTAACAGTCTATATTATGTTGATCAAAAGAAGGTCTATATTATATATAAAAACTCATCATACGTACCTCAATTGTTAATTGGAAAGATCCGTGAAATAGGGTCGTCTGGTAACCTTAACACATGTAGGCTGCCACATGATCCAAATGCCACACAGTCCTCCTTCATCATCAACTCTAAGAAGTCCAGTGTACCTGGTTCCAATCATGATTGCTTCAGTATCAGCAACACTGAACGTGGTTTGCGTTGCTACAACAATATGAGGGGATTCCTCACTTATAATGTAAGACATCATTACCATGAAAATTGTCAGCTCAACTCCAAGACAGTTCCAAATTATGCAATTAATGGTAATATCTAATGTGTTATCCAGTTGTCTTTTACATGTCAGATATTTGAGAGTGAAACGAGATTCATACGGGTACTTGGATTGATTCCATATTCCACAATTTGCGTGTGTGTATGGCATCCATCTCACACAGTACCTAGTTCCGGTGTACCCAACTCCAACTTGGCATACAAATAGAGTACTAACTTTACAATATGTTGGTATCTTAAATCTCTTCATGCATTTTTCTATGTCTGAAAATGAATCATTCCAGATTGTAGTGATACTAACCTCATGTGTAGGTTGAGGAAGGATATATCTATTGCTCTCATGAGAATTCGCTAGACTTAGTCGCTGAATAGGAATATCCTGTAAATCCAAGTTAATGTATTGAACATTCAAGTGGAAGACATGGCATACCTCATGAGGGACCATACAACCCAGCTGATTATTGAACTCTTCAGGTAGACGATACTCCGGAATCACGAACATTGATGGCCATATCATTGCAGCTTCTACCTTATCGATAGGTCATGTTACTTGTCTTAGTGAAGGTACAAGAACTTCCAAGAACTCTAGCAAGCTCATGTATCCATCTTCGAGACAAAAGAATATTCTTCCTCTACTTATATTCGTTTGATACAGATCGACAATGAACTCCAAAATTTCTTCTTTTGACAAATTTTCCTCCGGCGGCTGTAAATAATGAACAGGAGGAACTAGGTTATCCATGTGTGGATGAAAATGACTGAAGGTATTGTTATCCATATTTCAGAGAGTAAGGGTTCTTAGAAATTAATTTTTTTAGTTTCTATTGGGGAACTATAAAACCGATTCCACTTGATTCAATTTCTTTGGGCCAGTGATTCAAATTATTCGTATGTAGTTGATTCGTTAAGATAATGAGCCTTTCTCTTTTATTGGGCCTGGACCGGATTCAATTATATTTTATTAATATGTTATTTGGGATCAGGGTGATTGACATTAGAGGTTTAGGGTTCCTCTGTTTTGCTATTTGGGAATTCATTTTTTACTGGTTTGATAATCGAAAATGTTGAGGTCCTCTTCGTCGTCTTCGACAAGTAGCGATTCCAACGCATAGAATGAGCCATTCTCAATCAATAATGGCGAGTATGGTGTGTTGGAGCCACCAGATGTAGTGGATGCAGGACTCGGTATGTTCGTCGTGCCACGTCGTTGTGGCTATGGATTGTGGCTGCTGATCTGCACGTCTTGGACCGTTAAAGACCCAGGGCGCCGATTCATCGCTTGCAGAAGATAGAATGTAAGGGGAGTGGTTTATTATAAGATTTTGTGTAGTGAGGTTTCTCTCAGTAAATGGTGATGATATTGATGATGTAAGTTGTGCGCATTATACTCCGTTATTAGATATTCATGCTTTGCTATAGAGTTTGTTGCTCTCAATCTTTTATGAATGATGATAAAGACCGTAAGTAACAAGAGTTATTGTTGTATTATATTTCAGTTTGGTTGTTGTGGCCTACAGAAATGGTTGGATCGTGCTTATTCAGAGCAGGCTCGAATGGTAATCAATGAATTGAAGGAAACAGAACATCGCCTCTTGTCTGTAAGGAATGAGCTACATAAATATTTGTGTGACACCTAGAGGAAGTTGGATTACACTACAAGGTGTCTTGATAAAGACAAAAATCATGTAGAATATTTGCACGATCAGGACAAGAAGCAACTGGATTTGATTGATTCTACCCTGGTGGAGAATGAGGTGATGAAAAAATGCTTGCAATGGCTTAATATATTAATAATTGCATTAGTACTTCTCATTGCAACAGTTGTGAAAGTTGTCTTCTGGCTAACACTTAGCATTTTCAGTAGTATGATGGTGCAATGAAGTGTTTTGTAGTATTATGTTAACATTGTTTAGGAGAGGGGTAAAAAATGAAGTGTTATGTAGTTGATGTATACACATTATTATTGAGCAAGTTATTTCCTTCATCAGTTGAAAGAAGTTGATTTACAAACTGGTGTCAAGGTGTCTGGTATGTGTATGCCAAGTGTTTGCACTAGAAGAGAGATATTTAAAAGAATATGACATGAGGGCGCTGAAGATTTAGTTAAGGAGATGTCCGGATATTGTAAGTCTGCATATTTTTATAGCTCACCAAGTTGTTCCTTCAACATATCAAAATCCCTTTATTTTTCAATCAAACTTTACCAAGTATGTCATGGAATCAATGAGTGTGGCTTTAGTATCCAAGACTTCATTTCTGAGATTGAAAGGGTATTATAGATTTTGGTAATATTATATAAGTCACACAAAATATAATGGCTAAAGAAGTCCAATACATCTAAGAGCAACTAGTGAGATACTTACTATTGTAGTCAGTACTAAAAGATACATCATTTAAAGATTTGTCTGCAACAAAATTACTAAGCAGACACAAATTCATCCAAACAATCTAACTATTCTCATTGATATGGTCGTTGTCCAAAAACCAAGTTCCCACCGAAACAGCCAACACTTCCTACTCCAAAAAACTGAAGATACTTTCCTAAAAGATGCTACATACGCCAGTGATACACCTTACCTTCCTCCGTCTATGGCCTGTAGATGAACACAAATTTTTTGGTTAACTATATACATATAAATATTGACGTACATAATATAAAACTCTTTCATAATGTTACGTAAACTCTGTCAAATGTATATGAAACCTTTTTTATTCATAAAAAATGCATATGAAGCATTTTGTATAATATTTACATTAATAAAGATGTCAAAGTTTTTTTTAAATGACGTTTATGTGAATTTACCTTCAAACGCAGATGCATTCCGTTGTTATAGAAAGGAAGTGTTTTTACTTCCATGAGCAGTGGATTCCAAACAACCCAAAACTCATTTCCCATTCCGGAATCAGATGTTTCCCCCACCATCGCGGTGAATCCCAACTCCGATGTCACGTGCCTAGCAGTAGCTCCAAATGCAACTGCACCCATAATAATGATGATCTTGGGTGACTCGGTTTATAGAAGTTCACGGAAAGCTTTTGCAAACCTCTCATTCACTATGTCCATCACATTCCAAACGATGGCTTTAATTTCTCCCATAGCTGGGACTTCTCATTTGCAAACCTTCAGTACGCATGTTTCTGGAGTAGCTACATCATGTCAGCCTATCCCGTTCCTGTTATTAAGGACCTGAGCTTTAGAATGTATAGGAGGCATCCAAGTTAGAGTGAACCTGGTTCCACCGAAGAAACGTGTTGTCTTTGTGATAAACAAGGTTGTAACTTTGGCATCATCAATCGCACAAAAGCGTGTGAGGTAGAGGTCGTTGGAGAGGAACCATGTACGTTTGAAAGTTGTTAAACGTACTTCTTTAAATGTTTTTCTAAGAAAACTGGTAGCAGGATCAACAGTTAGCTTTGAATGTTTTTTAGCCTGCCGCTTGAAGTCGTTGTATATCACCGTTTTAATACCTTCTGGGTTGAGAGACACCACCTCCGACGTGCGAAGCGTTTCTTTATAAGGCATGGCCAACTCCAAGTCAATTCCTTCCAGATTTGGTTCATACATCACGAACAGTTCATGCCATACACGACCGATGTCCTCATCATTTATTGGCCACACCATTTCGGATATATAAGGTAGGAGTAGACGGAAGAAACATTTCAGGCTGATGCTCGTACTACCAAAGCAAAGCTGCATATGTTTTGCATTATTGGTGTAAATTTCCATAATAATAAAGCTTATGGAGTCTGCATATCGTATCTTCTCAGATAGAGATTCCTCCATTTAGAGTAAAAAGTTTAAAAACTGGTAGCTATTGATTGGTAGCCATTTTTGGTCATTGAAAGGAACCTATAAGAGGAGATCAAAGGTTGGTGCCGGCTATTAATGTGAGATCAATGGAAAGTAAATGGTAAGTTAGAAGTCATTTCAAGGTTAAAAAGGTGGGGGATGATGGTGAGTCTTCACAGTTTCTATTGGCAGTACTCAATAACACATATCCAAGTCAAAAGTAGTTCCAACTTCTATACAGTAAACATGATTAAATGCGAAGGAGTATTTAGTCACTGATATTTGAGGGTTGACAACATTTGGGCACTAAAAATTTTTGAAGGTTAAAATAGTAACTGATGTTTAGGAAATGTGGTCAATTTGTCACTATCGTTAATTAGGTTGAGGGATTCCGTTAATTTATTTGGATTAATGTTTTATTTTCACCATATAATTTTTAAACCTAACATACCTTAATTAGTTAAGTTAAGAGTTTTACCATATTTCACAAACATATTTATAACATTTTTTTTTTAAATATGAGACATGTGGGTAACTTTTTAAAAAAAATTATGTTTCCACACTTTATAATTAATTTATGGAATTAATTGTCTTGAATTTTTAAGAAAAGAATATGTTTTTTATTACTAAATCGGCGAGGTTAGGATACGCTTTCTCAAATAAGTCATTCCTAAGTGCTTAAATTTTTGCTTTAATCACAAGTGTGTCATCTTATACAAATGAGTTAATTTCATTGTTGTGCTGATTTTATTTTAAACTGTATCATTTTTTTTAAAAGTGCATAACTTGTAGGGATCATTTTTTTCTTAATGTGGATCAATTTTTTTTCTAAACTGCATGACTCGCTGAGATTTTTTTCTTCTTCTAAAGTTTATCATTATTTTTCTAAAATGGATCATTTATATCTAAAGTGTTTCATTTTTTTTCTAAAGTTTATCTTTTTTTTTTTTAAGTGCATCACTTGCTTGGATCATTTTATTTTTACAGTATCGGCGAGTAGAGCGGTCGAGATGGCGGAGTCCGAGGAGTTAACGAAGGTGGGCAAAAGTTTGAACGATTTCTTTAAAGAAAGCATAGAACTAATCCGATCGGACGGCGGTCCACCACGTTGGTTTGATGGAGGTCCGATGATAGGGAGAATCATGGTCTAATGGAGCGAGTGACAATTTTGTAATTAATTGATCTTCTTATGTGCTTAGAGTGCGCTTAAGCGCACTCTAAAGTCACTGAAACTAAAAGACATAGATTTAACGAAGTCTGTAATTAATAATCATTGCAACCCTAAACTTAAAGCTAATTATTTAAAAAAAAAAACCCTGAGATTTGTCATAATCTTGATTTTGCCTACCACATTTTGCAGAACTCTCTGAAAAAGGCCCTGAGGTTTGAGAAAACCTACAAAATCCCCCTATGACCGCTAATTTTTTAGGAAAAATACTCTTACATACCCAAATAAAATTAACCTTCACAATCTCATCCCAATTATTTAACAATTCACAAATTTTTGAGTTTAGGGATTAACTTAGAGAAAGTTAAAGTTAAGGGATAAACTAGGGTTTTTTGGTAAAGTAGTAAGACTATATATATTCATTTAGGCGTGGTAATACTAATTGTCATGGTAACCAATTTTATGGCAAATTGAACAACCATGAACCCTTATTCTAACATGTTCAATTCCGTTTTTTGGTGTAAAGATGAACTTATTGATAGATGATCAGTAATTCATCATATTGGACGCAACTAATAAACGTTATAGGACATTCCAAAAAAAATTAAAACAAGTCGATCAATATATAGGAACCTTAATAATAGTATTTGATAAACATTACACATGATTTAATAATAGAACATTCATGGGACAACTTAGATCCTCTAATGAGTTACACACTTAAACAAATAATGCTACAAACATTTCCCACTTATGTTTAACTGAACATTAATACATTTATTTATATATAATATAATTATATAAAAATAAAAACTTAAACATTTTTCATTGTTCACATGCATGTAGGAACACATAGGTCTGCAGCAACCCCATTCACTCTTAGTTGATGACAATCAACTCATCCCCTTCATCACTTCCATCAGTATTTATAGTCACCATATCCATACAACTTTTAGGAGAGGAGGCAGATGCGGCAGTTGTTGTTTCCCTTTTTGATAAGACGAGGTGAAAACTTAAGTGACTTACTTGCTATCGTGAATGGGTGATCAGCAACACGTTTCTTGGATTGAAGCATGGACTCAGGTATGATGATCTTACCATTTCCTCTGATACCCTTCGGGTATTGCACAAGACCCTCGATCACTTCATCAAATAACTCATTAAACATTGGAAGTAGGGGATAATTAAGAACCATAGACTTCAGATAACTCTGGTCACCAACATACTTAAACCGCATGAACAGGTTTCGTATTTCACCCTTAAGAATCTCATTGCCAGCCTTCAAGTTAGCATACAGAGTTTACATGGTTCTATGATCAACGAGAGCTAAAAAAAAATTATGACATGAATTGTTAATCAAAATATAATAAAAAATGTAGATAAGGTCTTCACTATCAATAATCGTTTCGGTAAATTGAATAAGGGCTTATAAATAGTTGTACCCTTTTTTCCATCAGCGGAACCGCCAGGTGAAGGTGTTGATTTCCCACCCATTTTTGCACTTGTAATGGAGTTTTAGTTGATATTTTTGTGGTGTTCTAGGAATGAAGAACATTGATGTTATAGAGGTGCTCTTTATATAGCATAAAACCAATCAGTCATTTACCAAACTATCCCTCAACAACTATTCAAAACTAATAAATGTCTTATTAAAGAAACTATATGGAATTAAAGACAGGTTGTACATACAATCTTGAGTAACAACAGGCAACCAAAGTTACTTCATATTAAATAATAGTATTAATATAAATTAATACGTATTTCTTAAAAATAAACAACTTCATAACATTTTTGAATCACATATTGCTTATCTTACTTTGCAAATTCATAACATTTTTGAATCACATATTGCTTATCTTACTTTGCAAATTCATTACAATGTAAGCTGTATAAATTTATTAATTTAAAAGTACTTACTATATATACGGTTAGGAACTGGAAGTGCTAGGGTCCTCAAAAAATTACAAGTTTCATTCTGAAGTTATAATATAAGTAAAATAAATAGGGGTGGTCAAATGTGTTTAATGTGATAATGACCATTTCAGTACTGCTATGGGGAATTAATGTAAGATAATACTTACTAACTATGACGTCTGGATTTTGTACAAATATTTAGGTTATTGACCGGATCATAATTAGACTTGAAAGAGGCTAGTCTGTACTTCATATTCAATGCAGACAATTAGATTGACTGATTTATAACCCAACTGGAATATTTATGGTTCATACTGGGCCTGGTATAGTTAAAAATCTTTACTGGACCCGTTATACATCAGTTCATGCAGCCTGCAAAAGTGCCCAAAACCTATAATCTACTTCATCGGTCCATTGCGATGCTCGTTCATCAGAAGAAAGTGGTATACGAAAACCCTACAAGATTATATTCTTTTCTGGCAGCTACCTTTTGCAATTTATAAGTTCAGGATCTACTGCATCATCTCATTCTGCTTATACTATCCGATTTACACTAGTTTATTGACGGTAGTCAAAACCATGATTATATTCTACTTCTTCCATTGCGTTTCTTATTAGGTATAAACTATAAATGAAGAGACGGGTTGATTCAGAGCGCGACTTAGATGATGAAATGTTTGAGCGAGAATCGATGAATTTTAAGCACAGCAAGGTATAATAGTAATACTTTAAATTATCAACATCTTAAATCTTTGATTAATTGTGTCTGGAATGTTATGTAATCGATGGTTAAATAAATGAATTGCAGAATATGATTCAGAGTCGGTGTAATCCAAAATTGAATTATCAGTTATTGTAGAAACACAAAGATAAGACAGATTTTTGCAAAGTTCTTACTGAATTAGGACTTGATGGGTTGTTAGAACTCCAAGTAACAAGACTACATCGTAAATTGTGCGTCTCATTAACAAATAAGGTTGATGTTACCCAATCTTGTCTAAATGTTCATCGTAAGGAGATCCCCTTAACATATCCGCCAGTTACTAAAGTAATTGGGTTACCGAGTTTTGGTAATGAAGAAGTCCCTACACAGAATCCAGTAGATCATCTTCAATCAACTGCATGTTCAAGGTATAAGTTAAATACTGGCGGAAAAGTATCATTGTACAAACTTGTGTCATTTCTTGAATCAGCTACAAGTTTTAATGATGAATTTAAAGCCAAGTATGTTCTATTTATTATTGCCACTCTCATTAAACCAACTACCAATGTTCATATTCACTTTAGTGAGTACATCCCTTTGATTGTTGATATGAGACATCTAAAAAACTTTAACTAGGCAAAATTTATGTTGGATGGGTTATTACACTCTATTAGAGTTTTCCAACAAAAAAGAGCCAAAAGATTGGGAGGTTGTCTACTCTATATTCAGGTATGGTACATCAAAAATATATTCTAAACTGTTTCATTTTAGATACCAATTCAAATTGTCATGGTTTTTATTTCTTAATATTTCAATATATCACTTACATTACTTTTTCATGTACTGCAGCTTGTATACCTGCATTGCATTTCCCCAATTACCAGGACCCCTTTTGATCAAATTTTCATCGCCTCGCCATGCCTACGTAGCTGGTCAGACGAGCGTGTTAGTATAGTGTTGAAGGTGATACGTGCCCATGGTGGTTTACACAGTATTGAGGTTAGCTTATAATTATATAACATAATTTTAGATTGAGTTATTTATTATATTCACCCTTTGGTGGCAATACAAAAGGTGCCCGTGAGAACGTCTGGAATACTAAGTAATAATGCAGATGACAACCCATTGCTTTTGCAAATCCTTATCCATCACTTCTTCATTGACCGGATCAATTGACATATCTTGGATATGGATAATGAGTTTACGCATATAATGCAGTAGTTAAAACAGTTCAATGAGCAACTTAATAGCATCAGCCCGAATAGAAGAGTTGATTAGTATGTTGGATACGTTTGTAAACCCTATTTGACACTCACGTCGTATTTGTAACTCTGAGAACGTCATGATTATGGTTGTTTCAAGTAAAACATTGAGATTTCTCTCTGTCCTTTACTTTGTTTGTACCAAATTAATAAGCAGCTTACTTCATGGATTCAAGAAATATGATTGCATCCCTAAAGCAGAGGTATAATTTTACAATTCCAATACTAATGCAAACAATCCAAACAAGTACGATTTAAGAAATCTAGAAGTGGTGATCATAAGTAGAATATTAAACAAGAAACACATGTTCAACTGGTTGACCTTCGTCATTGCCGTTTTGCCGCTTACGTTTGCTCATCCCACCACCTTTCCATCTCGTTGGTACTCGAACCCGCCCACGCTGATCGATAGGGTCGAGAAATTGACCAAATATGATATTTGTAAGCCCTAGATGCTTCTCTTCATCTACTTGCTTTTTATATATCCGACCAACTGAGTCGATGCTTACATCAACAGTTTCAGTAACGAACTCGTGCCATTTTTTCCGTACAATCTCTAGTCCATAAATAAATGAAACATATAACTCACCATTGCCCAGTGCCATTGTAGATATTTCACGCATGATTACATGTATACGATCATGCTTGCCATACTCAATCGTCTTATCAAATGCAATGGAGTATTTCGGTATTTTAACAACACTGCACTCTCTAAAAATGTCTTTCCTCCACCGACTGAAAATATACATATGTGGCACTGTTCTCAATTCAACATCTTGCCAAACAACTATCATATGCCGGCAAATTATTCCATTAAACGTAAACTTCTTGCATGCACATAAGGTCTCATGCCCTTCATCTGTATACTTAACAGAATACGTCATTTTCACAATTGCTCCGTAAACCTTCTCAACACCCTTGTCCAGCACAGCATATGAATGTTGATGATTCTCGATATTCAGAAGTTGGACCTTTGTATAAACAACACCCTTTGCCTCATTTTGGATCTCCAATTTTTTTTTTCGCTGTGTACAATTACTGTAGGATAACTTCGGTCGAAAATCTTGTAACACAAGATGCCATTTTAGTAAAATATTTTCAATTCTCATGCTCCTCGTCATCAACCCTTTTCCCAAGAAACAAGCAATATTGTTCCGCAAATTGTCGAAGTCCAGTATTCACATTAACATAGCTTCTAAAAAAATTATTCATTCCCTCTGAATGTTGAATAGAATGCATGCCTGCCCAAAATTCATTAATGAAATATACCGGTACCCACTTTTCGCGGCAACCAAACATTGTCGTTAACCATTTATTTCCTTCCAAACCATATTGAGTGATAAAACCATTCCACATACCTTCAAACATTACTGGTGTAATTGCATCATAACAACCTCTTTCATAGCTTTTTGTACCTTACTCCATTGTGGAATATGTTTCAAATGTTGCTCACCGTTCCTCATAACGTGCCACAAACACCACCGATGGGTGACATGCAGGAAAATCAATGAAATTGTGTTACCTTCAATTACGAATAATAAAACAGATAAGAGAAATAATTCAATTAAAACTGCATCAAGAAAGGAAATATAGGGAGTTTTAACTGTACTAACCAATTGCCTGGAACTGGTCGCTCATTATACATTTTAGGGTCACATTCCGCATGCATTTCATCCACGCCTCAAACACCCATGAAAAACTTGTGATATCCTCATTGGTCATCAATGCTAGACCGAGCAAAGTAGATTGCTCATGCTGGTTTACACCAATGAAAGGAGCTAATGGCATCTTATATCTATTTTTCAAATGCGTGGTATCAAATGATACAACATTGCCAAAATCCTTGTACGCAGCCCTACTTCTTGCGTTTGCCCAAAATACATTCTGCACTTTACCATCACAATCAGTATCATATAAGTAAAAAAAATCATCTGAAAAACCACTCATATCTATAAAAAAATTATGCATAGCATTGAAATCTCCAGATTCCAATCTCTTCTTTCGGGAATTCCTAATTACTGTATGACAATCATCAATTGAAAAAGGGATATTCTGATACCCACCATTACCAACAACAAATGTAGAGTATATTCTTGAAGCTGTTACACCTGCACGATCACTTGTTACTATATGCATCTCATCTGTTGCATTTACCATTCGATAATTAAGCATAAACCTTGTGTTCTTAACATCACATGAATGGTTGTGATCTAAATAGACCTTTTTGAACTTCCAAGACCCCTCACCAATATTCAATAGCGTAACAGCAGCCATGCAACCACATGATTGACTTCTAACCGGCCTGTTAGGATCCGTCATATTCGGTCGAGGCTTCTCACCTTTAACACATTAGAGCCGCACTCGACTGCAATCCTCGTAGTCTGAGTAAAACCAGTTTCTTGACAATCCCCTTTTTATCCTTCTCCTTCGAACTTCAACAACAGACGTTTGTATTTTACTGGACCTCTCAGAACTCCTGAATCGAATCTCAAATCCATTATGCTTACCATAACTGGAATACTTGATGAAGGCTTCGATCAACTTCTCCACAACCATTCCTTCCTCTGGAATCCATTCATCTTCCGAATTCGTAGAAACAGTTGTCGTACCTTCAGTAACGTTATTCACTACTACATTGGCATGCATTTGTGTATCGGTTCTTTCGATATAATCAACATCAGAACTCACTACGTTGAGATCAAATCCATATGAGCTTTGCGGATCGATTGAAGGAACAAATAACCTATCTTCATTGACATTCTCAAAAAAACCAGCGTCATCAAAAAGTGACTCGATAAATTCATTCGTAGGAGATGACAGCTGCTCATCATCGAGTACGAACAAACAAAATGAAGTTAACCAAGAAAATGGAAAACGGTGAACAATTACAATGAGGGAAACATAGCTAATATATAGAAAAATATTCAACAAGTAAACCGGTCAACAGACCATATTTGAATGCGTTTCAATGACGACCTTTAATATTAATGTCAATCTACTTCAGTATGTTGGAGTATTAATTAGACTTTTCTTTGACCAGCACAAATCTTTTACAATTAATGAAATTGGTCCGATGTGATTGCCCCTCTGGCAATTATATTTTTAATGCATTATTGTATACACCAATACAATAATACATTTCCCTTCATTTTCTTCTTTTCAAATGCACAAATATTTATATATTGATATAACAATTTCAAATTATTTATTTACAAAATCGGCAGGCATTTAATCAATTTATATTTTGAAATTATAAATAGGTAATTTGGATGGAACAAGGGTTCCACTATGTAAGAAGAATCTACTTTAAATTATATAAATTTTCTATTATCAGTTGCAATCTCAGTCCACTTAACAGACATCAGACGGCCAAGAGAAGCAATAAACATTACTTCAAGGGAAACTAAATAAGGATCAACAAAGGTCTTAACCCATACACTTAAAATGGAACATAGGTTCTACATACCTTCACTTAAAACAACCAGAATATAGGTTCTAAAGACCATCACTTGATTACATGTACTACTACTTCAAGATGATAATCAGAACTCCAACATAGAGCAGCAGGATGAAAGCCACTACAGAAACAATATTAAGGCACTTCAAACTCCTCTTCAGCAATTGTCCTCCTCAGTGGCTTTCACTTTCAGGTCTTTGGCAATATCTTCATCACTGAGCCACTCAGCAAAACCCTTTGCTTCATGCCAATCATATTTGGTCCTATCCAGCTCAGCTTGCATCTCCTTCAATGACCTCTCCAATAACAACTTTGTAGAAACCAACTGCTCTTTCTCTGCGATTAATTGGTTCATCACATAAACGGCTTGCTCTGGGAATGCATCATCAATCCACTCCCATATCCCACAACCACTCTCCTTCACCTGCAAGATAATGGCAGGTATAGGCTTCAAATGATAAAATTCTTCATTAAATCAAAGCAAATGCAACTACCAACAGAGAGATATTGCACTAACAAAAACAAACAGAGAACATCAAACCATTTTGAAATTGCAATATCAAGAAATTGGACTAACCAACACAGCACCATGAATCCACAAAATAATTTTGAATAAAAAGGCCATAACCACATAAAAGAAAACCTAACCCATGCCAAGTCGTATTTCAAACAAATTTTAATTTAAAAACCCTAACACTTACCATGTGCCTGTTAACCTTATGTCTGGGGTAAGTATAGAACCTACGCCCTGGGTTCTTCGCCGTCATAGAGGTCTGAATAGTCACCACCAGACCACATGCACATCGCGGCGGTGGAAGAACCGGTTGCGCTGATTGTGCAGAGTTTGATCACACCGGTGAGTAATGACCATACTCACTATTCGATCGTGACTCATTGTTGGATGTTGGGAGGCTCACCATTTCGGACTTTGTCAATTACCAGGAAAGAACCAAGAGGAGATGAATGTGAGGACGACCGAAGAACCCTAATGTTGGAAAATGCCCAAATGTAGGCTCTCAGACTGGGATGTCTATTTTACCGCCAAAAGGAGAGAGGAGAGAAGATTTTCCAACTCATCAGTTGCTGACTCAATTTTGTTGGAAGATGATCAGTAATATCCAATTGGAAAAAAGCCCAAATAAAACCCTAAACTATTTGAATCATCACGACTCGGTCCCTGAACTAATTAACGGGTCAATTCAGCCCCTCAACTTTTATTTTTGTACCGATGTGGCCCTTCTCCGTTACGTCACGGGCATCTTCATGGAATATTTTGTTTCATAATATGACGTGACTAACAAAAGCTTAAGGATGATGAGTTGGACTATTCTATTGATAAATAAAATGCTCAGGTGTGAAGAAATTGGATGTTTTAGGGTTTTATCAAATTTAGGATTTATGATCGTGAGTCAAATAGCGGGTCGACAGAGAATTCCACCTATTCAGGCTGCTTCCGGCGAAGATGGAGGTAGATTCAGACTCCTGGGAGTGAGGCAATTCTAAGGGACTGCTTTTGTGGGGTTGAGGGAGAAGATTTAAACAAACAAGTGTTGGTGGTAGATTTGCTTGTTTACGGATGAACAGAGAAGGAAGAGTTGAGGGGCCACCTTAGTAGATTTGCTCGTCCACATGTGCACATCCGTCAGCGACCTTAGTAGTTCAGCATATTTGCTCGTCCACGTGTGCACATCTGTCAGCCATCTTAGTAGTTAAACAGATTTGTTCATACACGTGTGCACATCCGTCAGTCATCTCAGCAGATAACTAATAGAAGGGCCAGATCGGTACAAAATGAGAAGCTGAGGGGCTGATTTGGCCCGTTAATTAGTTCAGGGGCCGAGTCGTGATGATTCAAATAGTTTAGGATTTTATTTGAGTTTTTTCCCTATCCAATTTTATTTGAGGAATTCCTAATTTCTAAAATTGTTGGAACAATATTTCATTTTTATTTTTTTATGACAATTTAACAATATCCAAATTCTAATCTTTTGGAACAATGTGCAATCTTCAATTTTGTTGGAGCAATGTCTTCCCAAAATTATTATATTACAAATTGACAAAATTTTTAATCTTTTCGAATAATGTGCAATCTCTAATTTTGTTAAACCAATGCCCAATTTCTGATTTTGTTCGAGGAACTAATCTCCAATTTTATTGGAGGAATGTTCAATTTCCAAAAATGTTAGACAAATATTTAATTTTCAATTTTATTGGAATAATGTCTAATTTCTCTTCAATTTTGTTAGAACGACACTGTAAAATATATTTATTTTAAACTCCAACGAAAACATGAGAGAAAAATATGTGAATAATTTTCTTAGTATATTATTGTTGTACATATGAATATAAAATATGTAGTATTATTTTTAATAAAAAAATTATATGTATTAAAAGAATATAAATATGAATTATGAGCAATTTAGAGTGCGCTTAAGCATATACCCTAAGTGCTTAAGAATATAATTTAAAGAATATAATTTATTTACAATTCATGTCATTCTCCTTATCTCCACTCCCATCCAACACGTTATGGCAGGTGGTGGCAGGTGGGGTTCCCTTCCTTACCAGACTATCCTCCTTAAATTATTAAACAAAACAAATTCCACAAAACTAGAGTTGGAGATGATAAAAAATAAACTAGATGATAAAAAAATAAAATATAAATTTTGTGTAACAATTCTCTTTTTTAGGAGAGGTAATATTGTGCAACATATATAATTCAACATTCAATATAAATAATTTTAAGTCATTTTAAGAATTATGAAAAGTTTTGATTATTGTAAGAAGTTAATTGATCTAGTACTGAAAATTTGTGATTTACTGTATAAGGTTAATGATACAACAATAAAATTCATACTTATTGTTAAAAAAATTGATCATTGTACCTATTTGATGAACCATTATTCTTATTTATTGATCTTTTGTAGTAAATTAATGATCCGCATGATGAGAGTCGTGATTCAGTAATATAAATGTGGTGATCACGCAATAGAAGAGTAGTGATCAACTGTAAGAGATCGTGATCCCGTACTACAGAAGTGTTGATCCCAACAAGAGTTTCATGACATTTGTAAATCATGATCCTAGTACCAAAATATAATGATCCCAATATCAGTTTCATGATCCCAGAATAGCATTTCATAATGATCTCATTACAAATACTATGGGATGAAGAGTAAAAAACATGTCTACGCCTAAATGGACTCCAATAAAATCATCAAAACATATAACATATGGGTCTTATTTTTTTCATCTTTTTTTTCTCTTTCCATTAGACTAACTATTAGTTATTTTTAATTATTATATAAAAAAATATACATTTTTTTAATAGTGATAAAAATGAAAGTGGCACTCTTGTAAGTAAGAAGACAACTAAAGCACTTATATTGCGTATTTTACAATAGCACATCCTAACTTGTGCCATAAATTATATCGTAGTTATATAAGATAACTTTTGGATTTAAGTCTCCTGTATTAAAATTGGCTAACAAACATATGGAGGGACACACAATTATTACAATTGTGACTCTAAAAATTTAATAATTTAAACGGTATTTCACACATCAACACTAATTCTTTAAAGTAAACTATCTCCAATTGGATAAATTATACGGATAAAGTGCATCCGTAGTCTCTTAACTTTAATGTTTGTACTATCGTATGATGAATTTAGATCTTTGTTATTCTCTTTCCATGTCATATGCATGCGGATTATCACATATAAATTCACAGATTCATAGCACGATGTCTTTGTATAATCACGCCTTTCCATTTTCATGAAGAAGAAAGAGAAGAAGAAGGGACGAGAAAGGGAGAAGAAATACGTACCTTGTACTTTGGAGAAGTTGGTGTCTCTTCTTCTCGGATCTTCAACCTCTCTAGTAATCCTTCAAGGCCGGATTACATGTGTATGAAATGAGGCTATTTGTGTTGAATAAACATAAATAATTATCCACCCGAAATGCTCTAGGAAGCACATTAGTTTCGGCTAAGGGAAGAGAGGATGTGAATGAGGAAAACCAAGTGTGTGTCAGTAAGTGTTTGTGGCCGGCCCCTTGCCATCTTTTATAAAGAGATGAGGCAGTTACAAGGGGTTAGTAACCTCCTCTTTTGGCCGAAAATACACAATGTTTTGGCTTTGAGAGGTGGTTACTCCCTTAAGGGATACACAAGCCTTTAGGCTTGGTAACCACCAATTTTAGCAAAAGGGTGCCTACCCAAATGACATCTTTTCGCCAAAATGAGACCTCCCTTGTCCGGCTAACTCCCATAACCGCCAAGGTAAGGGTTCCATACCAAAGTGTGCTAGTACTAATAGTTTAGGTTAGTCCTAGATGTGCCCTTTTACCAAAATACCCCTATCTTGTGTAAAAGGGTGCCAATGGATGGTTACTACCTATAATTAAGTTCCATAGAACTTCTTTCAGCTCACTTTGAGCTGAAGGTCACTTCTCCATCAAGACTAGTTCACTTGAACTGGAGTTAGCAACTTCTAGCTAACTTGAGTTGAGAGAAACTACTTCTAGTTGCCCTAGAGCTAATGTGAGCTTAGTACAACCACTTCTAACTGAGATGAGATAAGACAAGCTACTTTTAGCTTCCTATGAGCTCTCACTTAGCTCCATGAGCTCAAGTAACACGTCAAATGATCTTGGTGCGCCAAGAATTCCAACATCGTAGTCCTATTTTAAGTTTTTGTACTACTGGAGTCCCGTTTTCAAAGTTTTTCTTAATTCATAGTCTTTTTTGGATGTTTTGCCGTTAAATTTAACGTTTTCTTTGGGAAAATGAAAATTTTAGCTATTCGGAAGCATGAGGTTGGGAATCGGCCCTAGGTCCCAATCTACCTCCCGATGTTTTTTTTTTTTTTTTCAATTTCGGAGTTTTCGATCGTGGTTGCCAGTGGTCCGGTGGGTCTGGGGAATTTAATTGAAGTTTAAAAATTTTTGGGTAGATTTGTTAAGTTTAGAATTGTTTGGGAGTGATTAAAATGTTAAGTTAAAAAAGTTGGGGTGCAAATAGATTTTTTAAATAAAGTAAATAGTTAAAATTATCATTTTTCTAAAAAAAGCCATTAAAGTTAACGAAAAAACGTCCAAAAAGGACTATAAATGAAGAAAAACTTTGAAAACGGGACTCCAGTAATACAAAAACTATAATAGGACTACGATACTATAAACATTAAAGTTAATAGATTACGAGTGCGCTTTACCCCAAATTAAACCTCATGACTGTCCTTTATCTTTTTTTTTTTTTTAAAAAAAAAAAATCCAAATTCATTCTTACAGTTTTTTATATACAACTACCCACAAATGTAAATTACGAGGTAAGATTACCCCGCGCTTCGCATCAGGTTTAATATAAATTGTAACATATACCTAATTTTTATTTTGGAGAAATATGATAAAACATGCATGAAACTAAAGAATTAAATAACAAACTTTGAGAAATTACAGTTTAGTTTAGTAAATTAAGCAGGGTTGAAGTGAAAAATATCATCTTATTGAAAAGTCTTCTCAAATGATTTTCAGAATAACCTATGCTTGTTCAAGGATCCCTTCATACATTTTATTAGATATCAAGGAAAATAGATTCTCGCAAAAAAGATACGCCTCTTCTGATGAATAAGTGAAAATATTAGTTTATAAATTTATGGCAATATCATTTTTATATATGATCTCAATCAGGAAGGGTCCTTATAAAGCAATTATGCAAATATTTTTTTAACTTTTTAGGCTATCTTTCGAATGTGCAGTTAAATCCTTCCGTGGTACGAAGTCAAATGCTAGAAAACTTATTTCTAATAGATAATACTACTATCAAGAAGTTGGATATAAAAATTTCAATTATTTCTATGATTGGATCATTGTCGAAAATGAATTTTTGTAACGTATCGGGACATCCCATTAATAAGCCAACTCAGGTTAATTTGCCAGATTC
>JBBYHH010384676.1:0-11841 GCA_038382905.1 Daphne laureola | reverse complement strand
TTTTCCATTTACCTTAATTTTCGTGTCATATCTAAATGTTGAAAAAATTAATAATCAAGATCATACCTGATCAGAAAGAAAGAAAAGCCAAGCCTTGCTGACCAAGAATCTGATCCATAAGGCAACAATGGCCACAAAAGCATAACCAGCACAAACAGCACTGATACTGACCATGTACCTACACATGAAACAAATCCATTACATTTTGTTTTTTGAAAAAAAAAAAAAAAAATTGTAGTTTCATATAAACTTTGATTACTTGAGCCCTAAAAGGTTAGTGGACTTGATCTTCCCATAGATGCTGCTTTCCTGGTGGTTAGTCACAGTGAACCATATTGACAAAATGCAGAGAGGAATCACAGAGAGCCTGACACAACAATCTAGCAGCTTAAGCAGTGGCATGTTGATGTAAGGTTTCCCATGATTGCTCCTCATTTTGATGCAAACAAAGGAGAGGCCTAACCTCAGTTTTAGGTGAGAAGAAGAAGAAGAAGAAGATGATGACAAGACAATGTGAAAATGTTTTGGTGCTTAAATAGAGTTGAATGAGAGACTCTAGTCAGTAAGCATGATGATTTTAGTGGGAGGAGGGAGAAGGAGTGGGTTTTGTTTTTCCACTCAAGAATTGTTGGTAACTTCTACTCCCTCACTCTAAAAAATATTTAAAAGTTTATTTTTTAATATTTAATTTATAATTTTTTTTTAATTATTTTAAAATAAAAATTTAATGTATTTATTTTACAAATAAATTTTATTTATATTTATTTTTTAATAAAATAATATAAATAAATCAAAATTAAATAAATATTAAAAGTCAAACATTTTAATCATTTTAGAACGGAATGAGTAGTAATTTGGTTGGTAATGGTATTATTGTAATTTCTTAAAAGAAATGTCATATGATGGTCACAACTTTTCTTGAAGCTAATTATATTCTACTGCCTCTATCCGTAAATAAATTATGCATATTTATTTTTAGGATGTCTCTGAAAAATTAGTATATTTTTATTTTAATGATCCATTTATTTTACTTAAAATATATACCTCTAACATTTAATCTCAAATCCTCTAACATTCAACCACGTGTTAGAACGGTGAGATATATTTTTTACCAAATTTTTTTATTTTTTAATTTGAGTGTCAAAAGAAATGTATCATTTATTTATGGACGAAAAGAGTAGCTTATAATAATACTCTCCTTGTTCCTTTTTAATAATTACTTTTCTTTTTCAGTATCTAATCTATATTTTTTTATTCAATATTTTGATATATATAAAATTAACGTATATACAGAAGATAAATTAATTTATCTAGTTTCTAAAAAAAAAAAAGTAATTTTTTTAACATTTTTTTCATGTAAAAAATATAAATTAAATTAAAAATTAAAAATTAAACGTAATAATTAATTAAGAACGGAATAATATTTATCAATTAGCTTCAATCTTCTTTCTAGATGTGTAAAAAGTGAAGTGTGAACACTTGTCATGCTGACTCCATGCTTGTGATGATCAAACGTCTGAAAGGTCAAATGTGTACTTGTGTCATTTAGTCATATTGCAGTTCTGGTCCCTAAATATTTGCTGCAATGCAAGCAATCCCTAAACATTGGTTCAAAATAATCTATATATTTTTAACATCTAATTTATATACTTTTTCTTTAACAATTTAATATATAAAATTAAGTAATGTATCCAGTTTTTTAAAATATTATTTTCAAATCTTTTAACAATCTTTTTTTAATAAAAAATTAAATTAAACAAAAAATTAAATGTAACAATTAAATAAATAAGAACGAAGGGAATAGTTTAAGTATGTTCCTCGTTGCTTTTGGTTTGAATTGCCTAAAGGCACTTATTAACAAAAATCTCTGCTGGAAAGGTTAAAGAATGACTAAATTACAGTGCCATTTTTTCCCTTTAAAAAGTAAAAAATAAATAAAAATACAACAACTTTTATCTCTCTCTCTGCACTGCTATGGCTTCCTCAGGTAAAATTGAGTAGAAACTCTGAAGCAGGCTCCTTTTCCTCCCATGTCTGTTGTCTTTTACACTACAATATCTCATACTTCACACAGTCTACAGTCCCTAAACAAGCAAAAAAATTCCTGTAAGAAAGAACCTCTTTTCTTTTGGGGTTTTAGGGTTTTGGGCAAATGCTGCACCATGTGGAAACTTTTAATGTACATTTGCTTCCTCCTAAGTCTGGAGGTAGCTTTTCTTCCTTCCTTCATCAGAACGAAGCTTTCGATAATGCATTCGAACCCTCTCCGCATCTCCGGTGAACATCCTTCATCCGGTCAACGGATCTGCAGATCCCGCTGCAGCTCCAGTCAAATGAAGCAACACAGACATTGCCAGCCTGGGCTTTCCACTCACAATCTGCAGGAAAAAAGTTGCTATATTAAGCTCCGAGAAAGCATAATACATCATTCCATTAGGATCCTTAGTGTCGGTTTAGTTACCAAAATTTTCATTCCAAAATTTCTTTGTAAATAGTTGGATGTATAACTAGTTATAAAGGAGAGAAATCATTGTTTTCAAAACTTTGTAAAACTCATGTGTTATAGTAATAGAAAACCTTATTTTGATGTTCTTCATTTTGATACTAGAGTTTTCAAAATTTTGAAAACAAGGTTTTCTATCACTTAATCACTAATTATACATCCAAATACTTACAAAGGAAATTTGAAATGAAAATTCTAAAAAAATTTCATAAATAAACGGACCTTAGCTTTGTATTCGGATACCAAAGCTGAACAACTTGATTTCTAAGGAAAAAGATCAATTACATTTCTCATTGAACATGAGAGGGTCGGGGTAAGAGTGACAGAAGCATATTCGGTTCATAGCATTTACCTGTGGTGCCGCAACAGAGTCTGCGGTCATCTATGTGCTGTACATCGAGCCCAATCAACCATGAACCAAGAGAAACATCTTCGTTCGTGTACTTGTGAAGCAGTTTCCTAGAGGATTCACCAATTCGTAAGATACATCATTGCATAACAGTTTGTGCGAAGACTGAATGCATCGGTTGAGAATCAAACTTACTGGTTCGCCGATATGTATGATGCCAAGTCTTTGGAAATAGCGTACAGCTGTCCTGTAGCATGTCGGAAATACTTGTTCCCCTCCTCACCGAATTTCCAGTATTCAGGTTCATGGTATCTTACTCCCCTAAGGTCCAAATGCTCAGAGAAGTGATGAAACAGAAAATAAAAGCTAATATGTTGTCGTACATTGTAGCTAGAAGCATTGGTTTCAGTAGCTTACTTCTGTGCGAGGACTGGACCGGATTTCATGCAACCTATGTACACTCTCGGCTTTGACCTGTGTCTGGCCAGAGTTGCTCCAAGTGTGCCTGTAGTGACGAGAAAAATGAATCTAAAACTCGAAAGAACATTCAAAAGAAAAGAAAAAGGCACAAATGTACGAGAAATCAACAAAGGGAAATACAACGTCGAAGCAATGCAGAGACCGTGGTTTACCTATATTTACATGTATATCATCATCAACTTTAACGTAGAAATCTGCGTCCCACATAGCAACAGCTGTGGCAAAGTAAGCCTTTGTCTTTGCTGATAGCTCAAGGTAACCCTCGACATGTTCCTTTAACCATGTAATTCACAGTAAGAATGAAGCATAAAAAAAACAGGGAAGTACAGCCTCGAATATGAGATGAACTCGCTAAAACGACAACAAATAAGAGGGCTAAGTATTACCAGTCTCAGAAAGTCACCGTGCTTCCTGCCTTCTGCTTCGATAGCCCTATCGAGTATTCCTCCCGAAGTAGCACTGTTAAAGGGGTCATGGAAAGTTAGCTACATGTGATCAACAAAAATGTCTGTTCCCTAAAAATAAAAATGTACTCCCTCCGTCCCAGCAAATGCGGTACATTTGATTAAGTACGGAGATTAAGAAATATAGTTGAGTTGAGGTAACAAAGTAAAGTAGGCATATAAGACAAAAGTAACTTTTTGAGTGAGAAGAAAAGTGGAGGATAATAAGGTAAAGTTAGTGTAAAACCTTCCTAAAAAAGAAATGTATCAATTTTAATGGGAGAACCCAAAAAGGAAAACGTATGAGTTTTGCTGGGACAGATGGAGTATGTCTAGTAACAGGCCTAAAATAACATTAATCTAATCAATTAAAAGTAAGCCCTTTGAATTCACATGGTTAGATTAAACTTAAATCACCCACCTATGACCGATTACGAAGCGCATTATGATGCCTTTTTCTTCCTCAAGCTTCTTTCTCATCTCTCCTATTAACATTAAAAAGGAAACAATGTAGGGGTTAAGGGTCCATGAACAAGGAAAAGCTGTTGGTATGTTGAAGAAGCAAGGAAAAACAAGGCAACATATAGGAAGAAAAATGAGACCTTGAGGCATCCAAGTGGTACGAACCGAATCTCTTCGTTTTCGGCTGCTAAAAGCAGTGTTAACTCCTACTACCATCAAATATTTTCTTCTCCCACCGGTTGCTGGAACTTTCAGGTCACTTGAGATGGGTGAACCATTCATTATCGATTCTTGCGCAGCCCTCGCAGCGGTCAGCTCCATTTCCAGATTCGAAATGGTTTGATCAAGCGTTCTGCTGATTGAAACGGGAATAAATAACTTCATTCTTCTAGTTCTGGTGAAGCCAAAATGTAAAACACATGCACGCACACACAAACTCAAACTCACTGTATGGCTTGATGATTCTTCGAACCCTCTCCTACAGTGTCCTTCAATTGATGCTTGACACCTCTCTGTAAGAACATGAACGATACCGGAAAAAATCAAGAAAAGAAAAGAAAAAAAGAAAAAAAATCTAGCAATTTGGGAAATGTACTCACACTTATTGGAGCACAACCCTCTGAAATTATCTTCAATGCTTCATCTTTCACCCCTGTATCATGGGACATATCTCTGACTTCTGGTACAACCCACATTCTGCTACCCCATGACAATCCAAATGGAAATATGAATACAAACATTTCAGAATTCTAAAGATGAATAAAGTTCAAAAAGGAAATCTCTAAACAAATTAACCAATTACACATAGCAACCAGATTCCAATAAATATAAAAATTGCAGCAGGACGTAAAAGGATCAAGCTATTAGAATAACAACACCACCCCATTTCACCAAATTGCAGAAATCATTAAACGGCAAAATCAGAATGACACTACAAGTCGTTTGACATTATAAAATCAAAAACAGCAAACACAAATAGAGGCTGAACCAGAATCTATGCCTCAAAATGAAACACCAGATACACCAAATTACGCTGCTTCTCCCATGAACTAGAATCAGAAAATCAACAAAATCAAAGCTGAAACTGACAAAGAATAAGAATGATAATAAAGGAAATTACCTATCAGAAAATAGCATTCCTGCACAGAAGCAACCAATACAAAGCAAAAAAGTCCATTTCTTTGAGACTACTCTACTTGAAGCTGGGTCCGATCCTTTACTCTTCCAAACCATTTTTGCCGCTGCTCTTCACAAATTGCTTCTCCCCAAGTCCCCAACCAAAATTCCAACTAAATCAGAACCAAACCCATGAACAAACCAGGTAAACCCAAAAGACCCAGATCCAAAAGTCGCTTCCTTTCTACCTCTTCAATAGTTTTTCCACATATGCTCCTCCAATAAGAGTCCCTCTGAAACGGGGTCTTCTGTGATTTATAGAGAAAATGGAGAAATGACCAAATCGCAGCAACTGTTTTCTGATAGCGAGCGGTGACGATGTTCATTTATGGAAGACGAAGTTGGAGACTTGGAATCAGAGAACCGACTTTTTTTGAATGAATATGGAGTATTTATTTATTAAATTAATGTTTGATCAGTTGGGTCGCCTCTTTCGTCCTCTCTGGCCGACATGTTAACTGCCCTTTCCTTTGTTTCTCTAATGATTAATAGAAAAATCTTCCCTTCATGTAAATCTAGTTGAGTGCAGTTTACATGTTGGAAGCAATTTTGGAGAGGTTTGATTTTCGATTTTATTTGACTTTAATTTATTTATGTTATGTTTTAGTTGAATTTTTTTTCTAAAAATATGTTCATAAAATAAACATATCAAATTATTATGATATGTATAGATAAGATTGAATTTATATTTCAGAATACCAGTAAAAATTATAAATTAAATGTCGAAAATGAAATGTTTAAAAAAAATTAGGAATAGCGAATAGGGGAAGTAATATATTCAGTTCAATAATTTTTATGTGAAATGATATATAAATCAACATTTATAGTAATTTCTAATATACTTTTTAAGAATTTTATATTGAAATTATTTTAATGACAATTTGAGTAAAACAAATTGCTGAACAGGGTAATAAATTGGTTAATGTTATTTGTTTGCATATGAGAACCAATATAAAATAGAATATCATAAAAAGAATCATATTAATAAGACATTTTATCTTTTGATGCACAATCCGTTTTATGAAAAATAACTGTAATTTTTAAGTTTCAACGTTTTGGTTGATACATTTTATTTTCACGTATATTTATATGTCTAAGGTACAATAAGTAAATTTAACATAAACATTTGTATGTTAAATGTTTCATGTTTATATGCAAATATTATAAAGAGAAATGTTTCTAACTTAAGTAGAGAAATTGATAACATGTCGTATATTTGTGAAATTTTAAAAATATGATTAATGTAAATGCGTAAACAGAAAAATGCACACAAATATATTACAAGTTTTTTTTTTTTTTTAATGTTTACAAAAGTGAATGATTACTCATTCTGTATTTAAATTCAAACGTATCAGGTTAATATGTAACAATCATTAAAATACTTGATTAAAGAAAAATGAGGTTAATAAAAAAATATGAGACCGTCATTTTATATTTAAATTAAAATGTGTAAGGTTAATATGCATAAATAAAAAAATAAAGGAAAAGAAAAATATAAAATTAATAGCACAAACTATTAAAATAAATAATTATTAAAAGATAAGTTATCATATTAAATTAAAAGACAAAAATTTGAAACACTTGGCGAGGTTAAATGTGTAGTAAGTATAAAAAAAATGAGATAATAAATGAGTTTTCCCCATAAACCGAAAAGAACAAAAAAGAAAAGAAAAGAAAAAAAAAACGACGGGACAAATTTTTGGAAAAAACGTTTTGATTAGTAAAATGGTACAATTAAAATTAATGCATAAAACGACAACAATGGGTATGATACCAGCGTACGATGGAAAAAGGGGTACGTTACCTCAGGCCGGACGGAGAAAGGCCGGCGAGTGCAAAGATAGAAGGGAGCTTCATGTAATTATATGGTTAGAAAGAGAGATATCCGCATAAATATAACAACATATTGGATCTAAATACATGGATTGCTCGATAAATGTTATACTTTATTCGTTCCTGAATAATTATCTCATTTATTTTGATATTTTCACAGTATTTAATTTATAATTTTTTTTCATAAATATTTAGATATAAAAAATGAAATATTTCATAAGTGTCTCATATTTATAATCTAAATTTTCTAAATATATATATTTTGAATTTTTTTAAACTGTTTATCTTTATTAAAATTTTAATCAAACAATAAACTTTAAAACAATAAAATCAAATGAGAAAATTATTCAAGCACGTAGATAATATGTTATAATGTACTGTTCGACCATTATATATGAATGAAAATTGGATGAACAATTCGAGATCAATTCCGGTTCGATTCGAATAAATGCTCTTTGTAGCTTGTTTGAAAAGTTATCAAGTAAGTTTAAACATATTTTAAAACTCGATACATATTTTAAGTTAAGTTTGAACAACGAATTACTCTTCAACTCGACTTTTTATTGGTATTTTCATTGAAATATAGGAACAACTCGATCTTGATTAGAGCTTGATTGATTTAAAATTTGTTCATATCTCACTCATATAATTTTCAAATTACACTTAAACAAAATTTTAAATAAATAAAAATTTCAATCACAAGATGAACAACTCAATACTCAACTTGTTTAGACCTGCTTTTAGCCCATGGACCAAAACCTCATTTGGGCAATATATAATTTTGACTCAGTAAAGCCCCTAAACTTATAAGAATCGTACAATTATGCCTCATCAGGTCTATGTAATCCAGGCCTAGGTAGATAATTATTTTTCATCTATTTTAAAAATTGGATAACAGATCTTTGAGTGGGACTTCTACTTTGGAGGTTGCTTTCTTAATAAAAATAATCGAGAAGACATCTTTCAATATTTCTTAAAAAAATTAAGAATGTTACCTTAAAAGTAAAATTAAAAAAAAAAAAAAATTGAAAGAAAAATTTAGAAATTGGAAAACTTCATAAAAGTTTCCAAAACATTAACTTTTCATTTTTTTTTTTTTGTCACGTATATAAACATGTCACTATGTTATGGGACCATAAAGTGTAGTACTATGAAAGAATATAAACAACTGACCTAGCCCTTTCTTATGGGAAGGTATATACTTTGAGACCAACCTTTTAATTTGTGCATTAAGTTTTGTTTTTTTTGCCCCTTTCTATTTGTGTCTGAGCTCTCAAGTAAGGTATCCATATATACCTTCAATATTAGTAGGGTTTTTGTCGTTTAATTAATAATTTTACTAGTATATCTTAAGTAATAATCAGATAAGAGCAGAATCCAGTCATTTATTCATTTGAACCAATGTTCATTTTTTTACCTCTAGATTCTAGATTACAAGTTACAATATGTACATATTTATATGGCTTAATTATTGTTTACTCTCATGAACTATTGTGAATCGCTCTCTTTGGTTCCTATATTATAATTCAGAGCTACTCAGTACTCGTATTATAAGCCGTTAAGTAATTTGGTCCTTTGTGTTAGTTGACCTAAGGTGAAATACCTAAAATGATCCTTGGAATTTTTTTGAACATTTCATAGATACTCAAAAGTATGAAATTTTTGGTCGGAATAGTTTAGGAGGAAGACTAGGAATGGTAAAATGTTATAAAACGTTTTTAATTTTAGCCCAATTACATCTTTTTTGTATGCTATTGTCTTAAAATTTTTAAACTTGTACAAACTAGGCACTAAATTATCAAAAATTGACGTTGTTAATCCCGTGTGTACGAGTTACTGAGTCAAGGGATCAAACTGCCCTGATGTTAACAGTACAAGGACTGAGTAGCTTCAAGTTATAGTATAAGGATCAAAGAAAGCGATTCACAATAATCCAGGGGAGTAAATAATATTTAAACCTATTTATATTTATATACTATAAACTATTCCTTGGATTGTAAGGAAATTATAATTTGCTGAAGTCTTGGTCAGAGGGCATTGTTGTGGGATGAGTGTCTTTACTACAAAGGCATGATAGAAATGCATGTGCCACATCTTATTCTCCCACTTGCCAATATACCCAACCCACATGTCTGATCAACAATCTCAGTCTCACCATTGCCTTTTTTTTTTTTAAAAAAAAAAAAAAAGTAAAAGAAAATAAATAAATAAATAATTTCATATTAATTTGTAAGAAAAAGAATTAGTACCTATAAATTTAATGTACGGTTTTTCTGATTTTTTTTAAATATCTTATTTTAATCTACATCTAAAGATCCAAAACAAAAGGTAGTGCCTCAATTACACTAGTACTTAAAATCATATGTTCGAATATTATAAATGAAGAAGTGAATGTTCAGATACATTCTCCTTTAGGGTATGGTTGTTGCCCCTCAAAATGAAATTTTGAAATCTGATATTGGGCTAATTAAACGTATTCAGCAAAGAAGTAGAGAAAAAGGACAAACTCTCTTCAAGTCCATATTGTTTAAAAATGTTTAAATTGCCCCTAAATTGCTAAATCTTGCATCATCTAGGTATGAGCCCTAGTTAGGGGTATAAAGCGAACCGAGAGTTCGCGAGCCAGTTCGAGCTCGAGCTCGACTCATATTAAACGAATCAAGCTTCACGAACCTGAACTCGAGTTGGAATTTTGATTCGAGTATTAAAACGAGTTGAGCTCGAATCTTTAAGGTTCGCCTCGAGTTAGCTCGCAACTCAATTCGAGTTAGGGGTGTGAAACGAATCAAGCCATTCACGAGTCAGTTTGAGCTCGAACAGTTGAACATTGTTAAACGAGTCGACCTTCATGAGCCAAGAACCCAAAGAAGAGGACGACTTTGAGATAATTTACAACTTAGTCCTTATTTTTTATATTTTAAGTAATTAGGTGCTTAAGTTTTTTCGAGCAGAGCTCAAACCATTTTTTTTTAGCTTCGCTTAAACGAACCCGAACTCGAGCTAACTCTTACGAACTTGAGCTCGAACTTGTGATGTTCAGGTTCGACTCAGCTCATTTATACCGGTAATGAGTCCACCTGTATCATTAGAGAAAATATGTGGCCATTTACTTCTGCCTGGTTTTAGAAGAGGTCAGTGGGCGGTTGAAGTTTGAGGGCTAAGGTTAAGGGAATCTAAAGGTTTAGGGGTACTTCGAACATTTTTGAATAATATGGAGTATAAAGTCCTTTCCTCTCATTTTTTGTTGAATGCGTTTTGGCCCAATATTAGAATCTGATTTTGATCCCAAGGAACAAACCCTTAACTGAGATCCCATATAATTCAACACTAAAATGTACTCCCACACTCCTCCTATTTAATTATTATATTTAACTTTCAAATTTTTGTTTAATTCAATTTTTTACTAAATTCTTTATTTAAAAGTTTTTAAAAAAATATTTCTAAAAATTAGACATATCGATTTATCTTATATATATATATATATATATAAATTACTCAACTTATATACTACAATGTTGAAAGAAAAAATACATCAATTAGATACGAGAAAGAAATAAAACTATTAAAAAGGGAGTCGATCGAGAGAGTACAATTAATTTTTTTTTTTTTTTTGGTTTCCCATCTAGTATCCAAGCCCGACAAGCTTGATTAATCTGGATCGGGCACTGCAGAGGCAAGGGCGGCCACCGGCGGAGCTGTGTTGTGACTGGGGTGACTACCGTCACCCCCAATATTTTTTAAATGATGAGGTATATAGTGTATATTTTTATAAATTAGAAGATTAATTTAAATTTTATGTATAAATTATATCCAATGTATAGATTTATACACTATAATTTATATTTACCAATAAACTAGACTTAAAAACATTAAACCCAACTCAATAACAAATCTAAATAATAACGGATGAACTGTACCCATAGTCCTGTAACTATAATTATTATCTAACTTGGATCATGTTTTAACTTTTTGTCCATTCAGGTCCCGCTTTAATTTTTAATTTTTTTTTAAAAAAAATTTGTGAACTTTTTCCATCCATTTTCCGTTAAGTTTAACAGACTTTGGAGGGAAATGATAATTTTAGCAACTTACTTCTTTAAAAATAATAATCTATTTACACCATAAGTTTTAAACTTAATCATTTAGGTACACCCCAAATAATTAAACTTAACACTTTTACCCAATTATTTTCAAACTTCACCTAAACTCACAACACGGGCCGGATCACCATTGACCATCGCCAGAAAATGCTGAACGTAGAAAAAAATACACTGGATCATAGATCGGAACCTAGGGCTGCCGGATAGCGGCCGAAGACAGCGAACCGCGACTCCAGACCGGTGAATAGCGAGTCCAGGCCGCGAATCGTGAGCCTAGACCGTGAATTACCAACCCAGGTAGTGAATCACGAGCCTAGACCGACACTGGCCGATATTTTTTCCGCCACCCCTATGTCTTAATTCTGGCTTCGCCACTGAGGGCGGCCCTCCCAACGTTGCCTGCTTCATACATATGTGATGGTCGCGATTTGAATTCCCTCGACATACTTAAGGACATGATGATACAAAAATGAATGTGGTAATAATTTTTCAAAT
>JBBYHH010384565.1:0-11841 GCA_038382905.1 Daphne laureola | reverse complement strand
ATCCTTTCTTCCAAACCGACCAATTTACCCTTCCGGGGTAATTTTGGTAAAATGGTTCGATAGTCATATTTTAATTTCCTGAAGCAAAATATCTCATAGATAAACCTCAAATCACTTCCCGAGACTTGGGAAACATTAGAAAATGTGTCCCGGATACTTGAACATAAAGTCCCAGTAATTACATATTTTTCCCGCCGACAATTTTCTCAGACTTCCACCATTTTTATTTAGTGGTGACTATAACACGCATCAACCTGCACCTTAGAGGCGCAAGTTTGGATGCCTTGGAGGCTCCATTTCATGCACCTGTACTTGCACCTGGAGTTTCTCCTAGGTTTCTTCAAGGCGACATTCAACCTTCCAAATTGTACATTTTGGCCCTCTCCAACTCTTCTCTTGATTGTGAACACTCCAATTTAGTCCGAGATGGTCTTAATTTTTCCGTAACTTGTGAAGCCTCATCTCAAACCTTCTTTTGTGCTCAATTGACTCCTTTTCACACCTTCACACATTAAACTTATAGAATATGAGAATCTCAAGTAAAGTGCATAAAACTAATGATAATGATGCATAAATGATGTATTTTCTACCTCAAATATCATGAGAAAGTGCGAGTGTTTGCACAGTAGTCACCTGCTTTATGGTCTGGTTTTTATTTTCTCATAGGTCAAAGAAGTAGCAGGTTTCTTTAAATAAGATGAAGTAGATAGAACATCAATAGTTACCTTAGTGGGTGGTGCCTAGATTTCTGTTGGAGTCTCCATTATTAACTCTCTTGGAACTTTCACTTGAACCTCAATAAGAGTTTCACTCTCTACTAGAGGTGTCTGATTCATCTCTAGAGTTTCCATGGGGGCCCTTGTGGTGTCAAAAGCTGTAGAAGATTGAACCTTGGCTGGGAAGGCGGGCTCATCAATGTATTGATGATCCAACTCATAGCCTTGGGTAGGATCAACAACTTGTGATTCTATAGGTTGATCCTCTGGTTGTAGTTGTTTTCAACCTTGCTCTTATTCTTGCTCTTGTTCCCATGAAGGAGAAGGAGGTAAAGTATTCAGAGGTTTGATGCTTTTAGACTTTTCTGTGATTACATATAACTTGATCATCATTGGAGTTCCAAAACTTTTATTCACCATGGTTGGAGGCTCAACAAAGACTTGGTAGTAATTCGGTTTAGGTTGAGGCTTGCCGAAACAAGGGAGTGCAAGTGAAAGATATATTTTTGTTGGAATTCTTGGCGCACTAAGCGCTTTTGAGATAGTACTTAAGCTCATAGAGCTAAGTTTGAGCTCATAAGAAGCTATATATAGCTCACCTAAGCTCAACCCAGCTAGGAGTAGCTGGACTTAGCTCACCATAGCTTCAGGGTATCTAGAACTAGCTTCTCTCAACTCATTTCAGCTTAGTTTAGCTAGAAGTAGCTGAAATTAGCTCATAACAGCTCAAGGGTAGCTAAAAATATCTCCCCTTAGCTCAACTCTAGCTAGAAGTAGCTAGACTTTGTTCAAGTAACCTCACAGAAGCTGGGAGTAGCTTGGCATTATCTCATATTAGCTAGAAGTAGCTATACTCATCTCCACTCTATCTTAAGTTAGCTATAACTAGCTAATATTATAGGTGCAAGATGTATGTACCTTGTCACAAGGGGCAACTCCCTTGGTGGTTACCTACCCATAACCACCCAAGGGTTTCTCCAAATAGTGAAGAGTTGCCACTTTGAGAGGCACCATTTTGCTAAGGAGGGTGGTTATCTTGATCATGTGGTCTTCTATGAGCATTTTGAGTGAAACTTTAGTGTGTCTCTTGTCTACACTCAACCCCATTACATACCTTCAAATCAGACCCCTTCCATTGAAGTAAGGTGCCAACATCTTTGAAGAACCAAGTAGGAATTTTTGGCCAGACAAAGAAGAACACTTGGGGCATACATTTGGAACGGAGCAAGGATTCATATCCTTTTACTATTTTTCCAAGGATTAAGGTATATACTATTCATCCTTAAATGTATGTGTGAGTATTCTATTCTTCTATCTTACTTGAACAAGAGAAAGAGGCGTGATATAATCAAAGAAACATCATGCTATAAATCTGCCACTAAAAGTGAGAATTTGTGAACTTTTGTGCATGAAATGAGATTCTTAGAAGATCTAAATCAACAAATGGTATTAGACCTTGGTTCTTGAATCTCTTTCATGTTTGTATGCAAAAGAAAAGAAGAAGGGAATTTGATTGAAACATGTATGTAAAATCAAGGATGAGGCTGAAACTACACATGAACATGAAATTGAAATTTCTCTTGAACTTGGTGTTTAAAGTTGTAAATTTCATGTCTTGTTGAAATATGGCATCCAAATTTCTGTGTTTATTAAGAATGATGTTAAATCATGTTAATTGGGAAGCATATCAATTCGGCCATGACTTGAAAATTGATGAAGTTGCAAGATAATTTGTTTGACAAGAAAGCATGTAATTTTGTATGAAACTGAAGTGAAATTGTATGAAATTTGAAACATGCTTATATGATTGCCCATGTACGCTTGTAGTGCAAATAATGACATAAAAATGCATGTGTGCATAAATGTATGGTCGATTATGTTAGAGACTAACCCAGGAAGTTGGTAATATTTTTTAATATTTTATTTGGGGGCCGGATTTTGTTAGTATCGGGACACTGTTTTAAGCGTGTGGGATATGTTTTCTTCTAAGTGTAATATCCTAGGACTTCATTAGAGACTTATCTCCACATAATTTCATATTATGGAATTGGTACGTGAATCCTAAGCCATTTTTCAAAAATTCACTTCGGATGCCAAAATGGTCATTTTGGAAAAATTGGATAAAATTGTAATTTTATTGGACTAAGTGGCACCATTATTAAATGAAGATATAAGAAAGAATTATTTTGATATTAGATGATAAGAGATAAATTTGGAAAAGTGGAGTATATTATATTATGAAAAAAGAGAAAGTGGGTTACACTTGTCATAAGGTGGTGGAGAGAGTTATTATATTTTAGAATAAATATATGGCAGGAGATAAAAGATGGAGTGAAAAATTGGGATATTATTAAGATATGGTAAATTAAAATAAAAAGAAAAGAAAGAAGAGAAAATCGGATGAAAATAAATGAAAAGGAAAGAAAGAAGAAACAACAACAAAACGTGACCATCTTCTTCTTCTTTCCTTCACCATGGTCGGCGCTTCATACTCTCAAGGGGCAAGGATGGCTTCTTCAGTTTTCCACCATTTTTTAAGAGGAGAAGGTTGGATGATGGCTAAATCTTTAAGGTAAGAAGATCTTTTCTCAGTATTCTTCATTTCAAGCCCTCTTTTGAAGTATTAGGTGAGTTAGGACTTGGAACCCATTTTTGAATATTGAAGATTAGCTTGAATTTTTTATGCCAAAGTGTTGTATAGATGATTACCTACACTTTTAATGCTTGAAGCATCATCATTTCTTCTCTTTATGTGGAGGCCGATTTTGTCAAGAATTGATGATTTGGGTATTTTTTTGATTTCATCATTAATGAAGAAATGAGATGAAATGATGGCTTTAAAGTGTTGTTAGGATGATTATGAACAAATTTCATGTTGGGAATTAACCTTGAATCATCATGTTGGCCAAAGTTAAGTCATGGTCAAAGTTGGTTAAAGTTGGTCAAAGTTTGAATTATTGATAAAAATTATGTTGATGATTATTTGTTAAGTGTTGATTTGTGTTGGGTTAGGGGTACTAATGAGTTCCTAAAATGTTGTTAAAAGTTAGAAGAAAATTCTCTTGGATGGTTTTCCAACAGAGGTCAAAAGTTTTGAGAAAAAATCTAAGGATGGTGTTTTTGTTGGATTAAGGATTTGTGATTAATTTGCAATGAATTAGGGCCCCTAAATTGATATGAGGAAGATTTGATTAATCTCCTTTGTTAATGTTTGAAGGATTGACGAATTTAAGGTAGAAAAAAAATGTCGGTGTTCTTTATTGGAATTATGGTTTTGAATTGATTTAGTGATGGTTAGAGCTCTTATATTCATTGTTGGATTATTGAGGAAAATCCTCTTGGAATATTCTTCATCTTTGGCCAAAAATATGGATGGGTATGAAAGTTGATGTTGTTTAACGCTAGATGATAAATTTTGGTTAAAGTGAGCTAAAATGATGTTCCGGGAGCATTTGGTAACATTTGAGTTGGTTGGTCACTTTTATGAGATTTGGGTCAAATTGCTCTTTCGGAAAACGATTGTGATATTTGGTAACATTTCAATGGTCGGTCTAATGTTTCATGAAGTTGGCCGAGAATGACAAGTTGCTTTGTATGTTGGATTAAAGTTGGTATTCTTTGATGAATGTTGGATTAGAGTTGGAAATGAGTTGGTTTTGAACTTCTAAATTTGTATGCGAATTCTTGGTAGTATTTTGCTCGGTTGGCCTTCTTGTTCATGTTTTGGCCAGAATGATGACGCTTGAAGTTAAAGCTTCTTTTGTAACAAATATTGGTTAGTGGGTTAAGGATTCTATTGCTTATTGTTGTGTGGTTATTCAGCAACATTTTCTGTATATGGGCTATGCGGGATGCAGCCGAAGTGCTGCCGAATTTTTGGATCGATGTGGTTACCTCAGGAAAGAACAGAAATTATGTTGTTTGTCAGGTAAGGGTTCAACTTTCTTTATATACATTCTAGGGTACTGGAATGCATATCAGGTTAGTTGAGGCTAGTCTCAGGTCGATGGTGGGGCCCGATGACTCCCGGGACTGGTTACATGGTAAGTGTAATGGTATGTAGGTTTTATGTAAGGGAGAACCAACCGGGCGGTTGATGATATGATTTGTAATCGAGAACCAACCAGGCGGTTGACAGTTTATGTGTTTTGGGGATCGTATGCCCCTCGCTGGTACCATGTATTTTGGCCCCGTGTGTGATGCTTAGAGTCACCGCGGATTGGGATATGTGTTTCCGTCCAGAGGGACGAGTGGGTACTATCATCCGATGGGATGACTGGATTGCATATGATACCATTTAGCATATCATTATCCATCCTATATTTAGGTTGTATATAAATGTTAGAACATGGCATACTAACCTTTTATACATGTTGTTTCTTTAAAAACCATTACCCTTACCTAAGCCTTTACTGAGTTTCTCTCGAGGACTCACCCCCTTATGATTAATATTTTTCAAGAGCTATAGGTTCGTCACCCATGGAATAGATCCACCTCGTCATTATATGATTTGGGTATAAGGGGTACACATAGCTCCTAGATGGGTTTTCTGATTGTGTGGCGGGGTGACCTCAATTGAGCTGGTCAGGTATTGTTGGTTATCTGGGTAATTCTAGGTAAGCACTCTTATGAAACTAGAAACGGTTAACTCTTGTTATTTGTGTTAGCAGCAGAAGTGACCTAGAGGTGGTCTAGCATGTCAGGCTCTGTAGGTGTAGATGTATATGCACTTGTGGCATGAATCATATTGTGAGATTCGTGTGATTGATCAGTTGCTTGCATGATTTTGAGATATTGGTTATTGTATTTAAGATTTTTCTAATGTCCATGTTTCCTTGATGCTTAGTATGCTGAGAATACGTATGGATATGTTATTTACTCAGTGAGTGCTTGCCCAGTGTAGTAGGGGAAAGGCTCCTTTCTGGTGCATCTAGTGTTGAGCGGAGCTCAAATTTATACTGTATGATTCTATGATGCTTGTATGTATGTTTGCGATCGTTTAGAAGTGCAATATTTTGGCATAATAGGAATGCCCTAAACTAGCAGCGCGTTAAGTATAAGAGAAAGATGTATGGGACCGGGTCATGAGTCCGCTAAACCAAAGTGGCCACCATTCCGACATCATTGCCCCCTCCCCCGACCACTACCATATGCTTCTGCCGCCACACCAGCCGGGATGGGTGGTGACAACTTGGTATCAGAGCAGGTTGGAATCAGTTATTAGAAAGTTCAAGAAGGAACTTCAGAGGGATTTGTAGGGACTTCAGAGGGGTGTGTTTGGACAGGAAAAACATGTGCCACTGATCGATTCCATGATGGTTCTGTGAGGACTGCAACCTTATGTGAATGCCCTTGGAATCTGAAGTGGGACTGCAGGCGGTCAGTCTAAACATGCTCAATCTAGGTAATTTTTAGGATTTTATTCTGTGATTTTGGATTGCACAGTTTTGATCATCAAGGCATAGACATATGAATCAGGCATCATGCAAGGTGGGTAACCTCATGAAGGGGTTTTTCTATTATGATTCAGTTTGATTTGTGTCTATTTAGTGATATGATCTGATTCTGCACTTCTGCTTAAGTTATCTGCATTCATGCATTGCATTACACTACAGAGCCTTTAGGAATACTTCTGCTTGCTTCTGGTTAGGTAGTTAACCGTTTATATAGTGCTCTTTCTTCTGATGTGAAAATTTAGGTTATGGGAGATACTCGCCAGTAGCGAGATATGGTATCAGAGGGTAGGGGTAGATACCCCACTTCATCTGAGATTATGGGAAACGTATAATGGAACCTGAGGTAATAGTTATGACAACCACAACAACAAGAGAATCACAGTGGGTCTTCTATTGATTTGTAAGGACTCGCTTTTGCTTCCTGTTTGAATTTTCAGGGTCGGTTGGCTTGTTAGTTATGTAAGTACTTTAGTCCTCTTTGGTAAAATTCTGAGTTTCAGGTTAATTTAGTTCTGTAAAAATAGGTTCTGACTTTCAGGTTAAAGTCATCTTGTGAATACAAGTTCAGAAGGCGATAGTTATCACCTTTAGTATCTGTATTAGATTAAGATCAAGTTCGGTAAAGGAAGCAATAGGCAATGAAACTGTTAGAGTTGTTCTCGAAAGACAAAAAGTGTATAAATTATTAGGATTAGTGGCTACAATAATATGTGGTCCCGAGTAAGACAAGATGCACAGAAGATCTGTGTATTACTTCTTCAGTGAGTAAGAACCAAGACACTCATATGTTGGGAATATGAGGGAAATTGTTGAATCTCAAACCATACAATTTATAATTAGAGACAATGAGTGGTATAGGGGTGCTAGAAATTCTCACAAGTGCGTGAAGAAAGAAGTGGATTAAAGATCTCTGATCAACGGGGACAAGTTGCCTTAGAAGTTTTAGTATTTTCCCTTGAGAAGTTCAATGATGCAGGTAGAGTCATAACATCTGGACATTGGGTACCGCATCAGAGACGCCACCCAGGATCTCTGTTATGCACTATTCAATGTTATAGTATGATGATTCCAAAAAAGATGCAGAACTACCGAGAAGAAGACGCCAGTTAGATCCAGCATATTCCTCAACAACTCAATAACACGAAGAACAAGTACATGGATACGAAGACATAGAAGCCATGCGCAAGGATCACACAAATAAATTGAAAAAATGATCCGTAGATGAGCATTCGCGTTCCACATCAACTTCAGGATAGTAGGCTGATTATAAGATTACGACAAAGATCAGTGGAGCTTTCAAGATTAGTTTGGTTGGCGTTAGCGAGTACCAGTTAGTTCTAGGACTCGGTACTATCTGGGGTTACCGGGTTGAAATACCAGTAGGTGACTCGGGGTGCAACGAGATGCACCTTGAGGGATGGGATGCCGCTGAGAGTCTCATGGATGGTAGTCTAAACTACCTCTCCCACCAAACAATAGCAGACGGTGGTTTGAGCATTTTTGGTTAGTTAGAGAGTTAGTCGGCGGAAGGTGCACCCCGACGGTGTTCCGCTGTTAGGTCAGTTTGTTAGTTCTCTATAGATTCTATGGCATAATAAGTGTCATCGATTCCCGCTCATGTCCGAGAGGTTGGAATTCATGTTTGCAAGTCTTGGCGCTATGTCCTTGCGCCAAGTTGGTGCCAAGTTTGTGCCAAGGGGAAACATGACTTGTAACATCACTATAGCAGGGTACTTGTACCATGAAGCTTGCTTGGATGATATCTGAAGCTCCCACGCTGATTCATCTTAAGATGGGCTGTAACATTAAGTTTGCATTATACTTCAGCAGTTGTGTGACACACCGAGTGTCAACCGCTTCTATTATGTAAGAATGAAGATGTGGCAACACCCACACTATTTGGTATATGTTTACATGTCTATACACTTGGAAATCTTCTTCTGCTCTTTACACCGTCAAGGTGTCTCGAGCATTATCTGAGTTAAGTTTTCAATTAGTGGTGGATGAATCAGTGTTCAGGTCTATCTGTGAGATAGAAAATCATGTTGTCATTAGGTTTCACGCCAACGAATTAAGGATGGTGGCGTTAGTGCTTTAGAAGCGCACTATAAAATTGAAGATTTGTGATCCGTACCTTGTTCAGGGAGAGAATGTGTACGTGATTTATTTCATCATGGATTCACTTTCGTTCTGACATCTTTTACTTTATGTAGGTTATTCTAGGTTAATAGTTGTGAAACATTCAGGGATTTGAGGATCTGGGTCTTGGACCCTGTTTGGAAGTTATTCGAGGAGTCACGTTAATAAAGTTATGACTTGTTCATGAAGTGGAAACTGAGCACTAAAGTTGCTTCCTAGTGAAGATTCCCAGCACCAAGAAAGCTGGGGTTATAAGGTTGGTTTGTTTACCACCCTTCTGTTCTGAATTCGCAAGGCAAAATTTCAAAGTACGCAGATAGGGAGTATAACTCGGCACCTTGTTTTGAGTTTTGAGAAGGATAAGCTGTTCGGAACCAAGTTCGTTAAGTTTGCATAGAGGAACAAAAGTTCTTGTTCTGGGAGCTGTTGGTTACCACTGAGAGAGTGGTTTTCAGGTATGCCACCTCAGTTTCATTCTATATTGGGTCAGTTCACACATGTGTTCTGATTCGGGGTTAAGTTATGACAGTCCATTCCAAAGTTTTGATTTGTGACCGTTACGCCCCAACAATCCATTTTACGTTAGTTCTGTCCGCAGTTTTGACTTCGAGATGCTTCGAAAGTATGTATAAATCTCAGTAAAAATGGGCAACCTTCCGACACGTGAAAGTGGTTTGTCAAGGATTGACATCACACGTGTTAGTGGTCTGTAAGCAGTTATGGTTGCTGCATTAGATGTATTAACTATGAAGGAAATTCTGTAGTGTATTTTGGATATGAAATATTATAGGTTGGTGATGATTTGTATGTACAAGTTGGGATCATAGATTGTTAAGGCAACCTGATGTTGCCAATATTGGCTAGTGCATATAACACCTTTCAAGATGAGCTCGATATGTTTGTTTTTCTGACACTCTGAAACTTGTATATGTGTTTTTTTCTAGTTGGGACATATATGTTTCATCCGGTGAGACGTCTGTATTGGCATATCGCTATACATGTGGTTTTTTTTATGATATGAATTGTTAGTACATGGTACATATGGTTTTGGGAGATTGCATGAGAGTTAGACTCCATTATGTGTGGTCGTGGTCCACACCGTATGACATGGTTTGGAAGTGCCTATCGAAGGCATCTGCGGCAGGTAGTAACTTTGTGATCCTATTCAGGCCGACCATGATTTGAGATCTGGTTACCTAAAATTCGTTCTGCACTACACTGCTTAGATGTTCTGTTCTGTATCACACCATTCAGGAGTGCCATTTTGTAACACACCGCTGGGTAAGAAGGTCGAACACAGGTGTTCAAGTGTTACGGTGTGTTCTATTGCATATCATATTAATCAGTTATTCCGACGATAGTTCAGGTTTAGAATCCATTAGAGGTATGAGCCATTTTGGTATCGGTATGGTTTCACCGTTATGTCTAGAATGTCCAGCATGTGCTGCATTGGTAAGTTCCATGAGAACTTTTTAGATTTTGTTCTGACCACCCAGAACTGGTTAGTCGGTAGCACCGAACCTCGACACAATGAGTTATCAGTGGCTTTTATGTGTTGAGAACTAATCTAAGGTTTCTGTAAATGGTCAGGTACCCAGATGAGTACTCAGGAATCGTTTCATTATGTTTAACTTGCGATTTAAACCTCGGTAAGGTTGTTAAGATATAGCTCTGATACTGAGGATACTCGTGGAGGACCAAGAGTTCTAAGGCGGACAGAATGTTAGAGACCAAGCCACGAAGTTGGTAATTTTTTCCAATATTTTATTCAGGGGATGGATTTTGTTAGTACTGGGACACTGTTTTAAGTGTGCGAGATACGTTTTCTGCTAAGTATAATATCCTGGGAATTCATTAGAAACTGATTTCCATGGGATTTCACATTATGGAATTGGTATATGAATCTTGGGCTATTTTACAAAAATTCACTTCGGAACACAAAATGGTCATTTTGGAAAAAATTGAAATTTTGTTAGACTAAGTGGCACAATTATTAAATGAATATATAACAAGGAATTATTTTGATATTATATGATAAGAGATAAATTGGGAAAAGTGGAGTATATTATATTATGAAAAAAGAGAAAGTGGGTTACACTTGTCATAAGGTGGTGGAGGGAGTTATTATATTTTAGAATTAATATATGGTAGGAGATAAAAAAGGGAGTGAAACGTTGGGATATTATTAAGATATGGTAAATTAAAATAAAAATAAAAGAAAGAAGAGAAAATCGGATGAAAAGAAATGAAAAGTAAAGAAAAAAGAAAGAAGAACAAAACGTGACCATCTTCTTCTTCTTTCCTTCACCATGGCCGACGCCTCATGCTCTCAAGGGGCAAGGATGGATTCTTCAATTTTCAACCATTTTGCAAGAGAAGAAGCTTGTTTCATGGCTAAAGCTTTAAGGTAAGAAACTTTCCTCTAAGTATTCTTCATTGTAAGCCATTTTTTGAAGTATTTTGTGAGTTAGGGCTTGGAAGCCACTTTTTAATCTTCAAGATTAGGTTGAATTTATGATGCCAAACTGTTTTATGGATGATTACCTACATTTTTAATGCTTGGAGCTGCATCACTTATTGTCTCTATGTGGAGGCCAATTTTGTCAAGAATTGATGATTTGGGTATTTTTGTGATTTCATGATTAATGAAGAAATGAGATGAAATGATGGTTCTAAAGTGTTCTTAGGATGCTTATGAACACATTTCATGTTGGGAATTAATCTTGAATCATCATGTTGGTCAAAGTTGGTCAAAGTTGGAATTATTGATAAAAATTATGTTGATGATTCTTTGTTAAGTGTTGATTTGTGTTGGGTTAGGGGTACTAATGAGCTCCTAAAATGTTGTTAAAAGTTGGAAGAAAATTCTCTTGGATGGTTTTCCAACATAGGCCGAAAGTTTGGAGAAAATAATTAAGGATGGTGTTTTTGCTGGATTAAGGATTTGTGATGAATTTATGATGAATTAGGTCCCCTAAATTGATATGAGGAAGATTTGATTAATCTCCTTTGTTAATTTTTGAAGGATGGCCGAATTTAAGGTAGAAAAAGAATGTTGGTGTTATTTATTGGAATTATGGATTTGAATTGATTTAGTGATTCTTAGAGCTCCTAAATTCGTTGTTGGATTGTTGAGGAAAATTCTCTTGGCATATTCTTCATCTTTGGCCGAAAATGTGGATGGGTATGAAAGTTGATGTTGTTTAATGCTAGATGATAAATTTTGGTTAAAGTGAGCTAAAATGATGTTAAGGGAGCATTTGGTAAAATTTTAGTTGGTTGGTCACTTTTATGAGATTTGGACCGAATTGATCTTTTAGAAAATGACAAGTTAAGGATGTTTGATGAATGTTGGATTAGAGTTGAAAATGATGTTAAGGATATTTGGTAACATTTCAATGGTCGGTCTAATTTTTCATGAAGTTGGTTGAGAATGAGAAGTTGCTTTATATATTGGATTAAAGTTGGTATTCTTTGATGAATGTTGGATTAGAGTTGGAAATGAGTTGGTTTTGAACTTCTAAATTTGT
>JBBYHH010384343.1:0-11842 GCA_038382905.1 Daphne laureola | reverse complement strand
CTGCGTTTTTAGGGTTGTGATTTCAATCATGGTGTCGGGTCTTCGATTCTGATCCATTTTATAGGTCCCTGGATGAAGGACTTCTTATGGGATTGAGATTAATATAATCGGGTTGCGCTAGATGTCCGTTTTACATTCGTTGTTTTAGTTCAATTATATCCCTTCGATTGTTTTTCTTTTGCTGCTTGTTCGAAGCGTTTCTTTATCGTTTGCGTTAGGGTTTTCCCGATCCTCCGCGTTCTGTAGGTGGGTCTTGGTGAGGAGAGGCTGTTATGACTGTTGATATTGATTAAGGACGGACATTGGTTTGAGTAGGAAGAAAAGTGTGAATGTTTGGGAAACCGGGGTTTTGCATTATACTGAGCTAATTCGTGTATCATTTGTAGATTGGAGACGTTTTCTGTCACTGTTTTTTGAATAGCAGAGATTGTTTAAATCAGATTTTCCCGTTCCTGTTGAATTCTCTCAGTAGCTGAGCACTAAATTCATATTTGAGCTAGTATTAAGGGTTACTCACATGTTGGTTATTCTTTGTGTTGTCTTGATCCAGGAAGCGTGTTAACTGAATCTCTACAAAGTCCTGGAGCTGGAATGGCTGGGGTTGTGAGTGATGAGTCTGGGGCAGGTAGGTCTGTGGAAGGGACTGCAAATGGGCAGCAGTGCCAGCCAGGCGAAGCATTGGCAGAATGGCGGTCTTCTGAACAGCTGGAGAATGGAATGCCGTCAACATCACCTCCTTTCTGGGATACGGATGATGAGGATGATGATGAAGCTGGTAAGCTTTCAGCACCACTGGCATGTCTAGTTTCAGTTAATTGTTTTTACATCAGAATATGCTCCGTATGTGTTCATTCTCCATCTGCCTTAGAAGCTCCCATGAGTACTATGCATGAAACGTTGTGTAAATGCATTATGTTTCTGCTGTGCAACTTGGTACAGATATGGTATTTTACATAGATCTCAGCCTTTCCTTTAAACCTGTTATTAAACATCTCAACTGAAGTTTACTTGTTTACAGGGCCAAGACCTTCTGAACTATATGGAAAATACACATGGAAGATAGAGAAATTTTCTCAAATAAACAAAAGAGAGCTCCGTAGTAATGCGTTTGAGGTTGGCGGCTACAAATGGTATGATGCTGGGTTTACACAAAAGTGATTGGCATGCCATGTGTTTTAGTAGCTTTCCTTGTTTTGTGTCAGTGTCAGATAATTAATAGACCCACCTTTTGTGCTATTGCCTCAGACTTGATTATAGGTGAGGTATAGGAGATGATAGGTCCTTTTGCTTGACATATTTGTATGACTGTACTGAAATATTGTGGTCTTTTGTACACTTCCTTGGTTCTAGTTCAGAAGGAAATTCCTTACCATTTAATGTTAACCCTTGGGATCACAGGTACATTCTAATTTATCCCCAAGGATGTGATGTCTGCAATCACCTGTCATTATTCCTGTGTGTTGCTAACCATGAAAAGCTTCTTCCAGGTTTGTTGGTAGAACAGAATAGTGCATCACTATACTTATTTATGTTGCCTTTACTGATTGTGATATCTGATTCTTATTGAGATAGGTTGGAGTCATTTTGCACAGTTCACAATTGCTGTCGTGAATAAAGATCGGACAAAGTCTAAATTTTCAGGTGGGTGGGTTTCAAAGCTACATCAGTTGTGCAAATAGATCTTGGATGGTTACTAACTTGAATACCGCTGCAGATACATTACATCGCTTCTGGAAGAAAGAGCATGACTGGGGTTGGAAAAAATTTATGGAGCTATCAAAAGTTGTTGAAGGATTTGTAGATGCTGACACTCTCGTCATAAAAGCTCAAGTTCAAGTAATTAGGCAAGTCAGAGATACATCTATTTCTTGTCTGACACTAACTCTTAAGTTACTGTCGTCTGTTTTTAACGTTCACTGGTGGTCTTTGGTCACCATTTTTCTTCTCATCATAGTTACTAAGGAAATCTGTGCTTTTGTTTCTTTTTTGGACTTTTTATGATCATGTAGTCCTGTGGTTAAAGTCAAGAGTAATATCTTTCAAGCAGCCTGGGGTGACTAATTTTCTTTTCTCAGCATATGCTGTTTCTTTTGTCACTTTCATATAAATTTCATAGGATTTGCTTTTGGTTAATAGGGAGAGAGCAGATCGCCCTTTTCGCTGCCTCGACTGTCAGTATAGGAGAGAACTTGTTAGAGTATATTTGACAAATGTAGAGCAGATCTGTCGGCGCTTTGTTGAAGATAGGAGAGGGAAGCTTGAAACATTGATAGCGGACAAAGCTAAATGGTCAAGGTAATTGATGTTGTACCTTTTTACTGGCATCTCATGCATTGCAAAGCATCACATTTGTGTTATTCTGAAGTTTTTAACAGTTTTTTCATTTAGCCTAATGCTGTACCAGGTTTCGGTGGTCTTTATTCTTTGCATTGATCTGACTTGTTTCTTTTTTAACCATTGTCTACTTTTCTGTTTATGCATTGATTTATATGTCGGCATTACTTTAGGTATTCCTTTCTCACTTTGTGTCAACATCTTCTTCCCTGATCTGTAACAATTGTTGCAGCTTTTGTGCATTCTGGTTGGGAATTGACCAGAATACAAGGCGTCGTATGTCCAGGGAGAAAACAGATGTGATTTTGAAGCAAGTTGTGAAGCATTTCTTTATAGAGAAGGAAGTGACATCAACGCTAGTTATGGATTCCTTGTATAGTGGGTTGAAGGCTCTTGAAGGCCATCTTAGGTCCTATAAAGGGAAGTCAAAATTGTCTGATACTGATGAGATGCCAGCTCCCATTATCCACGTGGAGAATGATACCTTCATTTTGGTTGATGATGTGCTGCTTCTACTAGAGAGGATTGCCTTGGAACCACTACCCCCAAAGGACGAGAAAGCTCCTCAGAACCGTACAAAGGTAGTCTCAACTTACAGTAGGTGGTAACAGATTAATTAAAGATGCAACGTGTATGTTCAGAGCACTGCGTATCACGATCTTCAGATTGAATACTTGCACTTTGGAAAGTGATACATTAATGACTTCTGATTTACGCTATTCAGAGATGTGTGGTTCAATAATTAGTTGTTAGTCCCTTTCCATAGCAAAAACTATTTCTATTTTAGCGTTAGTATGTTTTCTTAGAAACCTTTCATACAAGTTAAAAATGTATTCAGGGAAGCATGATATAAGTTTGAAATTGGGAAGGCAATTGCAATTTAAACTAAGAATTTAATTTTCTGTGGACATCTGGAAGGGGAAATGAAGCTAATATAACTGCCTTGAGGCAGTATTACTCTCAATGTGATACATTAAACTTATTCTTGGAAGGTGCATTTGCATTTTTTTGCGTGGCCCTGTAGTTTCTATATTTCATCTAGTTATAGTATATGTTGGGTATGGATGTTTATATTGTCGTGTTATTCTTAGTCTGTATCATACTGCTTTGATGATGTCTCTTTGCGATGGTTGTTTAGAGAACATGTTTCAAGTTCATATTTTCATGTCTCAGATAATGCTGAATTATTATTGTCAAAAGAAATTTATAGAAGCTTTATATCAAGCACTTTCTTGTTTGTAAAAATAGTTGCTGAATCATTTGATTTCAGGGTCATAAACTGCATAGAATCTTAGTATTGCTAGCAGATAGCATCATATATTAGTATCACACATAGTTTTGATATTCAGTGACCTTTGTTGTTGTGTAGATATGGTTTTTGTTGAAAGGAGAACAAGATGCTTTGTTTAATAGGAAAGGTTCCCCCCCCCCCTTAAAGCCATTGTCATCTTGTGCAGGAAGGAAATTCTGGGGAGGACTTCAGCAAAGATTCTATTGAACGTGATGAAAGGCGTCTAACAGTATTAGGCCGAAGAACTGTGGAAATATTTGTCCTTGCCCATATTTTTAGGTAAGTTGTCAATAATTCATGTAACTCACTTTTATGGTACCATCCATGATCCTTCAACATCTAGATTGATAGCATAAGGCTTGTTCATCATCATTGGCTTGAAGAGTTTTGGAATGTCACATGCGTAAATGTGCGACCTTTATACATGGTGTAAAACTTGGTCTTGATTAATTTTGATACCTTTTGTTATCTGTATCATAAATTTTAAGTGGTTGAAACTTATGCATGAAAATGCACTAGTTTTATAATACTGTTGATAAAGATTCCCTTGGTGTTGTTGGATTATCAGATTAGTTCCTCCAAACATTATGGCGTTGTGGACAGTGGACCTCTGTCTTTTCGTGACAGATGAAACTGACAGTTTAGGACCTAAGAAAGTCCTTTGCTGTTAAGGAAACATGATTTGCGTAGGAACATAATTTAGAACAATCTTTTGGATTATTCTTTTGTCTTACATTCTAAAGTTCTGATGTGAACTGTCGCTATAACTGGAAGGTTGTTAAGAAGCACAGAATTACAGATCATGTTAAGAGATCGTTCACGAAGGTTCAACATCATCTTTTTCCTATATCATAAGGCATCTATGGCAGAACATATAGGCATAATTTGTGACACCCACCTAATTAATGCTTTGCTTATAGCTGATGCCCTCTTGATGCCCCTCAAATTTCTTCTTATTTATTTATTTATTTGGAGTGATTGCATTTGCTTCGTTTCTTAGGAAGAATTGAGGAACCATGGGAACAGTAATTTTCGTGCAGTGAACTTGTATTTTCTTAAAGTACTTGCATATTCAGTGGAACCAGTTGCAACCAGGTCCACAATCACCACCAGCACTTGGGACGCTTTCTGAGACTTTTTTCCTTTCACATTGCTGTATTCCTCATAAAGTATTTACATGCTCAGTGGAATCATTTGCAAGCAGTTCCGCAATCACCATCAGCACTTGGGATGCTTTTCGATGTTTATTTCCTAGTCACATTTCAGCTCTACTGTATTAGTTGCTTAAGAATGTTATCTCTTTGTTTGCATGTAGTTATCAGCTTATAATGGTCGAGCCATTGATATTTGAGAGCCGACGAATAAGTAAGCAAATTCATGTCACTTAGTGATGAAATAGTAAACAAAATGATACTGATTGTATTGGAGTTGTGCTGTTTGCTTGTATGTAATTGGTAATCCTGTTCCTGTCAGTTTAGAAAGGGGGGCAGGTGATAGCTTACCCTGATTTTTTTTTAAAAATAAATATATAATGCGAAAAGAAAGAGTAAATATGGTGCACTGTAGTTTGGGACATGGTATGTCGGTTCCTTTGGCTCAAGTTGGCCCATTAAAAGTTAAAACCAACCTAATCTGGGCTATTATACATTGTTATCAGCAATAAAATAGAAGTTGCCTACCAGGAGGCTGTTGCGCTGAAGAGACAAGAAGAACTTATCCGAGAGGAAGAAGCTGCTTGGTTAGCTGAAAGTGAGCAAAAGGCTAAGCGTGCATCTGATAAGGAGAAGAAATCAAAGAAGAAGCAGGTTTAATATTCAACCATACATGCTTTCATTTGTTATACTTGCATACAGCATATATGGGATTCATGACAGCTTGTTGTGAGATTACATCCAATGTAACTCACAAAACTAGTTGAAATCACAAGCATTTACTTCAAGTTGGTGAGTTTCTATCAGTGTGTCATGCAGGGATTGATTCCTCAAAATGTTGGAACTTTAATTGTGTTATTCTGAAGATGCTCCTCTTCCATGCAGGCGAAACAAAAAAGGAATAGTCGTAAAACCAAGGATAAAGCAAGGGACGAGAAGCCCAACATTGCAGAACTATTGAAACCTCAGGAGGTTAGCCATGATGATGCAAAGGAAGTTGTTGCTTATGAGGAGATGCACACAGTTGCTGAGAAGTCTGATCCTCCAGAAGATGCTTCTGATGTTTCGGATTCAATGGATGGTGTTAACGAAGAACTGCCAGCAGACTCTGAAGACCAAGATGCCAGCCCTGTTAATTGGGATACAGACACATCTGAAATTCATATGCCAACTGAAGCTTGTAGTAGTGGTCTCAATGGACTCTCATGTGTACGAAGTGCGACAACAGAGAAGAAGAACTCGTATACAGTGGATGATAGTTCTTCAACATGTTCTACGGACTCAGTACCGTCCATGGTGGGTGGTCAATATAGGGGTAACAATTCCTCAGAACAGCAAAATAAATGGTCGCCCAGCAGGTTATCTGTTTCTTCATGTTTCATTAAATGTAATGACGAGGAAAAGATGAAATATTTGACTTGTTTTTTGAAATGCACAGAGGAAGGAACCAACAGTCTAAGGGAACGTCTGATGGAAGTGATTGTATAGTTGAAACTGATGGCAAGATCTCCCAGGCTGCAGCTGATGGAGTTGATCAGGAAGATGCTTCTGTTAGTAGCAAGGTTTGTGAGTCTGAACCTGATGTAATTGTTTCCTCATCCTCAGATCAGATAAAATGGCTTGCACAACAAACATCTTTTGAGGTAAGAATCTGATAGCACAAAAAAGAAATATTAAAAGAAGAAAAACCTGTTCATTGTAAGTTCAAAACAAGCATAGAAGTAACAGTAGCTAGTTGGGGTTTTCTGCGTGAACCTCTACTTTTCAAGTTTTGGCGAAGCAGTAGGCTTATGTTTGATCTCTCATCTTCTCATTTATTGTCATTGTCATCACCATTATTCTTTTTCATCGATGAATCAAATTGTTTTGGCCTAGTATTTACTGTCTTTGCGATCTGTTTCTCAAGCCTGCAATAAGTATTATTTTCTAATGCAATTTCTGTTTGTATTTCAGGAAGGAGCAATTAAGAAGAACAGCGGCACCAAAGAACTGTCAGATACAGAAAGAGCTAAAGACAGGTTGTCAGTTGTATCATCCTCTCCTGGGATCCCGTACAAAAATCAAGTTTCTCTTACCCAGGTTAGGTCTGAGTACAGGGTTGGGGTGCCGGCAAATCATGCACCAGTTAAGAAGGTATCATTAAACAGTTCACAAACTGATCTAGTTGCTTCTTCGAGCACTTCATCCCAGTCTGGAGGCTTGCGCAAATCTGAATCCCAGAAGGCCGTGGCTTCTAAACCTACTGAAAAGTCAGCTACACCTCAAGTTGTATCAAGGCCTTCTAGCGCGCCTTTAATTCCTGCACCTCGACCAACTGCACCCCTTCACCCTGTAATTCACCCTGCACCTTCACTCGCACGTTCAGCTAGTGCTGTTGGCCGGCTAGGACCAGATACATCACCTGCTGTCCATACTCATGTGCCTCAGTCATACAGAAATGCCATGATGGGAAACCATGTTGGTCCTAGTTCTGGTGTGACTAACTGTTCCACGAGTTCAGGGGTGAGCTCAGTACCAGCGGCCTACTCACAGTTCCAGTCTCCTTCATTAGCATCAACACCAGTGTTTGTACCTCAGAGTTCAGGCAGGGATACAGATTCTGTTCAATCTAGCTTTCCGTTTGGGATGGTCACTAAGGATACGTTGAACAATGGTTCACAGTGGATTGATAGTTCTCAGAGCAATGTCACCAATCTCATGCACCATGATCCTTCTTCCCTAGTTAATAACGTTCAAGACTTTGATTTGCAAAGACTGCCGTACAGTGGCTCCAGAGGACTGGCTTGTACATCAGGTCGATTTACCCAGGGTGCTATGGCAGACGAGTTCCCACATTTAGATATCATCAATGACTTGCTCAATGAGGAAAATGGCGTTGGTAGAGCATCTAGGGCAGGAAGCAGTTTTCATTCCATGAGCAATGGTTCAGCCATGCTGAATAGGCAGTTTTCTTTTCCACTAGATGCTAGCATGTCAGGTGAGCTAGCGTCCGCAAGCGGCTCATCATGCAGGTTTGAAAGGACTCAAAGTTATCATGAGGATGGGTATCAACATGGGTATAGCTCTCTTAGCGGCCAGTTCGATGGCTTTACTGAGTACGTTCCCCAAGTCGCTGGGCTACATTATGCGAGTGCACAGATGGACGGGCTGATGCCTGCTCAGTGGCGAATGACAAGTTCTGATCTATCATTGCTAGCTCTGAGGAACCCAGAGGGTGAGGGTTACCCTTACTTTAGCCCTGAGTACCCAAATGTAGCATGTGGTGTGAACGGGTATTCGGTATTCCGGCCATCCAAGGGACATTGAAGATGTCAGTTTGAGAAGGACGATTGTCCTACACAAGCCTTGTATTCAAGGAACATTACTGGAATTAGATTCTGGAGTGAGAGTTTGTATTCTTTTTTCATGAGAAAACCTTGTTTAAAGAGTGTTCCGTCGCTTCCAGGTTTAGTTAAATTAAAATGACGAAGCTCTTACCTAGATTGTGGCTCAGTCAGCCCACTACTCTTCTTCAATATACTATATGATGCAGCAGCATATCTTCTACTACTAACCTCTACCGCTGCTGAGGTTTTCTTTGCCGTGGTCAACAACCAGATCAAGAAATTTTTAGGAGTATCTTTGATCAATTTCAGTTGTTCGTGCTGTACATTGACCAAATCTTCCCCCCCGCCCCCCGCCCGCGTAAATGGGCAAATTTCACTTTATTCGCATGACTTCTGAAAAATAAGCAAATTTGAGTTCATTCTTCAGTCAAATTTACACATCTACTTAGATGAACGAGTGGGAAAAAACGAGGAAAAAGGGACACCGGGGTAGACTCCACTCCGTCGGTGTCATTAACATTGAATAATATGCTTAAAACGTGTCGCTCGAGAAACTTCCTGTCCAAGAAACGGCATGTTAATAAGTAATTAGTCCACCAATAAAATATCCACATCAACTTAGATATGCTTTAATCACTTACATTCAGCAACACAAGATGAACGGAACGAAAAGGTCAAAAAAGTGTGAGGTTGTTTTACGTGTATATCCCTTCCGGGTTTATATATGACCCATTCAATTCAATCTTAATTCACAGGTAGCTAGTAACGGAGTGATATCTAAATAAGCGAGTACGTACTGCTGGAGTATTTTCTATCCTGTTTCCCAAAAGTCAACTATGGAATGGAGACCACGCAAAACCTAGGTATTATATATAGATACTCACTTCAATCTGCAATGTTAGATCCATCCATAATTAACTGTCCCGTCCTCGCTTTTTCTATCAACAAGATAGGAAATTGGCAAATGATGAAGCCTCTTCTTCTTTTGATCATATCAGTTGTCCTTATTGTTGTTCAACCATGCAAAGGGAGGATAATGTACCAGCAGCATATAATTAGCAAGTCATACAATGATGATGAGGTAGTACTGTTATTGTTAGAGTACCTTCCTAAGGGTGGTGGTGCTTCTTCTGGGAGAGGTGGCTGCACTTACATTCCTGGCCGTCGCAGTGGCACAAAATGCCCGCCCCTTTACGAAAGGCACTTCGCAGCTGCCCGGCGCCCACCAGATGCCCCGCCGATCCAACAAATATATACTATATATGATCATCCCAAGGCTAGCACCTAGCTAGCTTATAGATATAGAGTGGCTCTCAAATTCTTGTTTATAGGCATAGTTCATATTCTTTGTTTCTATTTAATGATTTGATTAATGAGCATGTAGCGTACATACAAATGTATAATGATGCACATATTACAGTTAAGGTTTTATTTCTATCAGATACTCCTATTTTTTTGTTTTTTAGAGTTTTCCAAGTTAATTATTCTTTTAAATGACAGAAATGAAGTTAAGTTATTGATTTCTATCAGGGATTTCACATTCAAAATCGATTTACAAGTGATGGGAAAGTGGCGTTGGGATGGAAGATAAACTATATAGGATTGTCTGGTAAGCAATTGAAAATTAATTCAAGGGTTTGAATTGCATGAATTCAAAAAGATAAATAGAAGACATCTTGAGCCTTATATATATTGGATATTGCCTCAAATTATTTAAATTTAAAAGAATAAAGACTTGGTTGTTATATTTGTGGTATAATTTAAGTTTGATTAGGAATCCTAAATTATTTTTGGTTTTTAAACGTGAGTGAGTTGTCCTAGTTATCTTAGGATTATGTTTTCTGTTTTTAAGCCCTATATACTATTTAAGTGTGTGAGAGGCAGACACAGGGGTGTCAAGTGCGGTTGCTATTAGAGCAGCTTGTGTGCATGTTGCACAAATTGAACCGCACAACTAATTGCTTGAATGTGTTGTGCAATTAGTTGTGTGCGTGATTGTTGAGCGAGAATTAGTGTGAGTAGAAATTGAGAGTTGAGAGAATTGATGCATGTAATTTTGGTTTGATATTGATAATGGAGAAAATCCGTAAAATCGTCACAGTAAAAATATTGTGTTGTTATTTGTCCGGATTCCAAAACCGCAACAATATAATTATATTCCACCACCAAGTCTTCGCATCTTTGACAAAGCGCCAAATATATGTAATTTAATTATGTTAAACACCAAATTATCAACATCTGTTAGTATATATAAACACAATCACGGTTTCTAAAGTTGACAACTTCAAGTGTTCAAAACAAAGTTGGCAACTTCAAGCATGGTCAAATGAAGCTATATGATTTGTATGTAAAATGTGTAAGTTTTTCAACGCTCTTACGCAGCAAATGTAGTAGGTACATATCTGGAATAATTGTGTCAAGGAGGGGAAATGGTATTTTGCTATTAATGGTTGAGGTCGGTTATTTTATGCTTCTAAAGTTTTTTTAAAGTAGAATTGTCACTAAGGTTTAGAAACTTGGTTAAATTGTCATTGACATTAAAAGGTTTGTCAAAATTTTTAGATTAATGCTTATTTTCAGCTTAAAGTTTATAAATTTGATAAATTAACTCTTAAATTCGACCAGTAGCACTAGCACCTTACAGTCCAAGCATATAGTGCACTACCGCCCCTTCCATTACTTCACCACCGTCCAATCTTATAGTGGTCTCTTTTTTTTTTTTGAACGAAAAAAGTTCATTTTATTAATGAGTAAAATTTATTTTTAGTCCCTTAATTATAGTGTGTGTTCTATTTTGGTCATCTTTTAAGAATTCGTCCTATTGTGATCATAATTAACTCATGATTTTTATCTCGTTTAAGTCATTCGGTTAATTATTCCGTTTTCTTAGTGAATTTTTGTGATATGATGAAAATATCATTTTCTTTATTTACCAATCATACCTTAATTTTATAAAGTTTTATCAATTTAACCCTAACTCCTCTTTCATTATCATTTTTACCATCTTCCTAAGTTCATAAAGTATCCCGTAAGGGAGGGATTTATACTATGATCATGTTAAAAAATCATTAGCAAATCTTCATCTTCATAAAAAAAAGAATATCATTGTTTCCCAGCATCAAAATTTCAGAAATTAAACAAAAATTAAATAAAACTACTAATTGTTCCTCCTCCATCACCAAGCAAGGCCATCGCAGTGGCCTCTCGTCAGATCTGGGGCAGGCGAGAAACCAACTTCCAATTTCTGTGCTCACGCCCAAAATGACCGAGCTCACGGCGGAACTGTGCTCACGGCAGAAATTGTTCCCAGCTGACTCAACAAATTCGAGCGCAAATTCGAGCACAGATCTCTATGAGGCTGTGACGGCGGGAAGAGAGCAAGACAATGGTGAATAAAGATCTGGCATATTCATTGTTGCACCATCACTCCATTGCTCGACTCGTCTCGCCGACGTCGCACCACCACAGATCTCGAAAAGGGCTGATGCTGATTCATCTCAGCGAGCTACTGTTCGCGTCGACGTGCGGGCTAATATCTAGGGCGGCGTTTGGGCATCTATTTTTTGTGGCAGATCCGTTCTTCTGATTTCTTCTTTTCGGGTTGATCTGGGTTGGTCAAATTAAGGAAGATGAACTGGGTGGGGGTGGGGTGACAAGGCAAACAAGGCGGGGCTCTAAGAATAGCTCTAGAAAACAAGACTTCTAGAGCTAGATATATACCTATATGAAGGAATTGCCCT
>JBBYHH010384122.1:0-11843 GCA_038382905.1 Daphne laureola | reverse complement strand
GGTCATACTGATCTTTTATGGGGAAAAGAATACATCCTTACTGAGTGTATCATCATCATGTATGTTGTGTTGGGGTCAACGGCATCAAGTTTATAGCATCAATTAATCACCTAAGACTATCAAACATTATAGATAATGCAGCAACTCATGCTGTGTAAAAAAAGATATTTAAAAGAATCAATAATAATTGCAATTTCCAGCTATCAGCAACCTATCTGAAAAATGTTGACTGATGCAACATACACTAAACAATTAAAGATTGCATATTCCAGATAGAAAAAAAGTAAAAAGACATTTAAGGATGGAGTACCATCTTTGTTTGCTCTAATCCATCTTTGGAATTTTGTTTCCGGAGGCTTCATGTATGCCATTTCTTCCCTAGTTTCATCATTAGTGACCTGAAAAATATTTCAAAAAACTATGAGCTACAATAAATAACCCAGATAACGCTGAGAGGCATCAATACTTACATCTGGTAGGTCTGAGAATGCATCCCTAAGGACAAGCGCATCCTCCAAATCCCGAGGCTGGCCTTCATCATAGGCAACAGTATTGCGCTGGCAATGGAAACTAATATTAATATGACTTGGACATCATTGTTCGAATTAAATCATCAATCTAAACCACAAAATCAACACCTCAAACTCAGGAGGGGGCCAATATCTGACAATAACATCATGGGTTGGAAGTGGGAATTGGGGCAACTTCTGCATTATCAACAACAGAAGAAAAAACAGGGGAAGCATTTAAGTGAACAATAATGGACTATCTGAGCATAAAATCAACATATTACACTCCATTAACCATGCCACATGCAAGGATTCTTGTTTCATTATCTTGCTAAATTCTTCACGGTACAAGTAATCTATCTCTACTTGGTGATGGATAAGACTCATGGTACAAGTAATCTATCACTACTTGCTGATGTCCTAAAGGAATTGAGAATGCCTCAATCTAACTCTACAAGTGTCTTGCGTTGTTTATCCTTGTAGATTATGGTGCAGTGAGGTTAAGTTAAAAAACTGATCTCACCGTACAGCAATGAGATAAAAACCATCTTATAGCTTGTGATCCAACCACTAGATTCTTTTAGACTTCTTTTTCCTACATAAGATTGACAAGGTCCTACAAGGATGAGTGGGAATTTGAACCTTGGACCCTTCTTATAACAACCAAGAACCTCAACTACCAAACTAAGAAGCCTTGGTTGTTAAACGGAATACAAATGGTTTTCCTTTACCACCTTTACATAACTGAAGAAAAAATGCAAAGAAACCAACTCAAGTACTTAATTGAAATAATAATATACAGTAGAATTTTTATTTCTAATGCTACCACTATCTCTGTTCAACTTCTGTTCATTTATTAGTTGGACTTTTTTGTTATATTGTACTAGAAATACCCCTGGTACAGTTAAGAAAATTATACTATTTTGCCAGATTTTTTTTATGGTGTCTGGGCGCTGATCAACAATCCTCTTTCCTCTTCTCCTCACCGAGAACACTCCCATCTTCATATCCTTGAAAATTCTAAGCCTTGCATCCTCTCCAGTCTAAGACATGACGTAAAGAACTCCTTTGATATTTTCACCTAAACTTAGAAACTGAAAATATTTTTAAATTCTTCTCTTATCACAATCTCTTTCACTAAAGGAAAGTATTGTGATAGGAAATAAACTTGTACCTACAAGGGATGTACTATTATTTAGATACAGCAACATCTAACTGATTGATGACGTTTTGGTATTACAAAACATAACAAAAGGAGCTAAACTATTGCCACCTGATTCAAGATCTATAGACCAAATGTCCTCTTTTGTTACACTAGTTCCAACAGTATACACAATTTGTGCCTAATGTCATTTTGGGTCATCTTGGATCCGACATCACCTAGTCTTTCCTTGGGTAAGTAGATACTGCAGTACAATTTAATTCAGGATAAGTTCTTACCACAGTAGGGTGTGCTCCCCATAAGAAAACACGCAATCGGAACTGTGGAAGACCATAGCAACCAGCAGCAATTGTACCAAGTCTTGCTTGATATCTCATGCTTACCAATCGACTTAAAGCATATCTTCCGAGAGATGCTTTGTTGAATCTCAAGATATCCGACACATTTTCCATCAGCACATATTTAGGTTTCAGAAATTCCACAATGTTCATGAAGACAACTATTTGGCGATTTCTTTCATCATCCAATGGAGAGTCGAGCATTCTAAACCGATTATAACCACTAATCCCCTGACATGGAGGGCCACCACAAATAACATCAACATCACCCTGCATTATAGTTTCTTGTTACATCTTGTATAGCGGTTCATGTTAGATTCAAAGAGTTCTATAGCAGACAATATGCTGATGGGAAGAACTTACACGAAGTGGCACAATCTTTGATTTATACCCATTTCTGACAAATTCTCGTAAAGCATCTTTGCAATTACTGTGAAAATAAAAGTATGTAAGTCACGTGTATAGAAAATGAAACCAATTAAATCACATTATACCTTAGCCCCTTTATTGGTTCCCATGTATCTTCATTTGCGCTATAGCCTTTCCAGTGTACCTAACAAAGCCAAGACAGGAACTCATTTTTACAGATGTATAAGATAGAATGCCATCAAGTAAATTAGAGTTCATCGAATCAACAACTAGTGATTGCTAGGATGCAGATGTTTTTGCTCTTTTCTTTTAGTTTCTTTTATTTAATTAATTTTTCAGCGGCAAAAGTATTTTCACTTGCTTAACTTAAAATTTGATCAACAAAAACTTAATAGCTAGAAGTATGTGAAAATAAAATATTTCAGCAAATTGATTTCAGTAAAAAGGACACGCTTAAATGCTCTAAAAGTTTAAGTGGTAATGTGATGCTTGACTTAAAGTTAGAAGCTCAACCAAACAGTTCCAAAAGCATAAGAGCAACACATAAAATACAAAACCGACTTTATTTGAGTACCTTAAGGTATAGACCGTGCTTGCCTGTTTTACAAGGATCACCATAACAAATATCAACCAGCCTTTGAACTTCTAATTCCTCAGAATCGGTATCCGAACTGTGTGCTGATGCCGACACAGCAGATCTTGTACAATTTGATTTTTGCACATCATCAAAAGCATATTTTTTGCAGAGCTTTTCCCATTCTTTTAAAAGCATAAGAAAATCTTCAGCTGATTCATTTCTCACCTGTATTTGAAACAGATAAAATAAACAAAAGTTTCAATTAAATTCTCAAATGATCTGCGCAAAGGATATTTAAAAACAATGAGAAAACTTTGCTTACATGTGTCTCTGGATGATTTAATTTCAAGCTCTTGCATGCAGACAAATCTCTATCAATAGCCCATTTCTGAATGCAAAACAAATACTCAGGACTATGGTCACTGAAATCCAAAGAACTTTTCAATTTTTGAATTACTAATATGTTGAAAAGTAGAGCATAGAAGATATACTGTGAACAGAGTAATGCCCGATGCTTTTGCACCAAGGCACAATCCCGTTGACATGCCACCACAACCAGAATACATGTCCAAAAGAGACAACTCTGTAGTTTCACTACTATTGATACTGGCTAGCAAAGGTGTATCAGTTCTAGGGAGATGCTTCCTTCCGCTGCAAAGTGACTTGTTGTCCGCCAAGACATCACCTGGACAGTACCATTAAGAATTTTGTCTCTTAGATAACAAATCCCTAGTTGCTGCTTTTAACAATGAAATGATCTAAAGTTCAGGAGCAATAAAAGGGGAAGAACCAATCAGCGCAGTACTTGAGAAATTGACAAACAAAATAAATCCCTGAGAAAAAAGAGAGGAAAACAGAAACCAGCTTTTACAGATGTTCTAATTAGGAGTAATACGCATTCAGTCATCAAATTGGGTTGGCACCCACTTGATGCTTTATATTTTTTATTCAATGTATACTTTGTTTATTAATAAGACAATGTTTCTAACATACAATTTCAGAAGAGCTAATATACCACACTAAAATACCCATTAACTCACGCCAATATTCTTAAACATATTCTGGCCATGTTTGGCTGAGGACAAACAAACTGTCATTTTAACTGCTTAATAAAATTTAAAATTTCTGTATTTAACTTGTGAAACAGAAAACATTTCTCCAAAAGAGAGTTGTTTAAACAAAGCCTCTCTTTTATCATAGATGGAAGAGCAGGAGAGTTAATGCAAAAACTCATTGCCATAGTTGGTACAAGGAACTTACAAGGCAGTATTGTCCTGAATGTTGAGTACTCCACACAATACTCCATATCATAGTAGAAATCAGATTTGATAGTAGACTTTGATTCTAAACCTAACTGCGGTAATATTCAAAATGTCATTAATGTAGAAAACAAATTGAGTAAAACTAAAGCAAAAGGAAATAATATTAAAGAAATTATTAAATGAAACATAAAATGGTATGCTGCAATAAAGATTTATTAAAAAAAATGAAACCTTAGTATAAGAAAATACCCTTGTCCCAACATGCGTAACATTGACTTTTGAAATAATGCAGTCAATTGGGTTATCATTCATAACAGTAGAATAAAACAAGCGCCTTTTATCATGAGAGGCGGCTTCATCCTTCATAACCTGTGGAATAAGTTCATAAATGTTACGTGAGAGATACTAGAAAACCTATACACACTGCAGCAAAAGCACTGCTCGATATCAATGCTTACTGTATCTTGAGCTCTGTAAAACCAATGGACCCTGAAATAATCTTCACCATCTGTTGTTTTGAAAAATTCTAATATCCTTCCAAGGTGCTTTTCTCCTTTCTCACCCTGCGAGACATCATCAAAACTAAAGAGTTTTTATTTGTTTTAAAGTATACAACCCTTCCCAGAGATCATGGATAGTGATAGGATGCATATTTTAGCAGATAAGGGGGAAAAAAGGTTCCTCAACCTTTTGCCCATGTCATGTAAAGCCAGACATACTTCAAACAGCAATTGTCTCCATGCAATAGATAATGCAACTAAACAGTTGAGCATATTAATTTCATATGAAACTGCTATGCAAAGATATCTCTATATAACTAGAACATAAAATGCTGAAAACCCTATCCCATCAGCAAGAGAAACAGCACTAGAGAAGAGGTGAAGATGATGTACCTTAACATATACACAATCCCCAAGATTAATCACACATCCTACGATATTAGCTTGAGTATAATGACATCCCACATTCCAGACTATCTTGTCTTCATGATCATCATCACTATGCCAAAATTTCAAAACCAAAAACAAATAAAAGATCTTTGAGACAGAAAGCAACACGATATATAATGTCAACATTGAGGAAACAAAAAGATAGCTTACTCCAAAGGCAGGTTTTTCTTCTTGCATCTCTGCATATGTAAAGTTAATGAATTTAAAGATCAGCACTCAAATATTAATAAGGTGGCAATAGACCAGGTCTTTTAGTGGGGAACGGGGTGAGGAGATTCAAATTTCATTTGCCGAATTAAGGTTCTAAATGGTAAAAGAATATCTGAGTTCTGACTTCACAGCAGTGCATGTTGACATCATAAAGAAAACAGAACAAAACCATTTCATCATGCCTAGCCAGTCTTGATAGGGGCTTAACGATGAGCACATTCGAAATGATTGGTTGATCATATAAGCTAAATTATGTTGGTTTTGACTGATCATACTGAGTGAATGTCATAACATAACTTACACAGTAAACACAGTGAACTCTAAAAAAATAACCTGAGTATAGATCTCCAAGAAACTTACATAAATTACCATATCCCAATTAAAAACCCTTTCTTGGTACTACAGGCTCCCCACAGTGATATTCTAGCACCTCCAGATATTAGAATGTGATCACTGAAATTTTGATCAGTAAGATTCAGATCAGCAGCACATGATTCGAGTCATTGAGCACTGCTGAGCTCAGACATTAATGCTGGTAATCCAAATTACTAGGGACGAGACAAGTGCTACTTTGACTGTAAAGTTCCAACTTAACATCGAAAGGAGAAGAAAGACAAGATCCTGGTGGACCTTCAAGGGTCATGCAAACAAATAGACATGCTTACAGAGCTGCAAGTATAGCGTCTTATGAAAAATTAACATCTTAGATATGTACCTTAATGGGATATACTCCATCAAATGGTTTAACTCAGAAATCAACACCACCTTAAATTTACCTCGCCCACTTAAAAGCCAACTAACTACCAAGGGTGTACCTTCAACTCATAGCGCCACCACCATTTTGCTTGAGCCTCATCACTTGATATCGGGTCACCAATGAAAAAACAGTCTCTGTAATGTTCCTTATTTTCCCTCATCGGTGAAATTGTGCCATTTATCTTGCCTCTAGATTGCCTTGTGTGCACCAAGGAGCCGTTGCATGTGTCACTTGCTACTACAGCCTGCGAAATGCATGATCTTTGAGATTCGCTTTGAGACTTGTGATCCAAAAACTCCCCATCTGAATCATTCAACAGGGTCTTTGATTTTTTGGAGGGCCTCCCATCTGCTGGATAAAAGGATTCGATGCATAAAGGCTCTAGAATAATGTTCTTAGCACCTGCTAATGAAGGAGACCCTGATGCTGTTCTTATATGCTTTTCAGAGCAAATGCTACAACAACTATCTGCATCTATGTTTACCAGCTTTTATATCAAAGACAATATGTGATGTACAAGTCCTGACTCCTGAGAAACCTGATTTCATTTATAACATGCTCCCAGAAATTTCTCACTAGAATCATATTCAGTAGTCTTTGTATGCCTTGGGGATTGCCTTAATGGCATCCTAATGGAAAGAAGGAGTTCTTAAGTTTCAGCTTTGGTTAATGAGTCATTGCTTCCTTCATTTTTCACCCCCTTCAACAAATTTTGGGGACACTTTGCCTCTTAAATCACCAGACTCAATAGCAGACATTTTAGGGATCTTCACTCCTACATGTTTTTTAACAGAACCACTGCGTCCTCCATTTTTGCTCACTCCGAAAATTTTTGGAGACCCGTTACCTCTCAGCTTACCAGATTCACTTGCAGACTTTTCTCTGCTCTTCTTGATCATAGCAGCATTATCTTTAACTCTCTGGTGCCTGTCAATTCAGAATTGTAACGGTTTAAGGAAATAAGATAAGTAATAATTAACCAGTAAAGCATGCATTTATTGCAAGAATCTGTGCAACTGCCGTTGACATGTTAGTTAGCGGACTTGAACGAGAATGTCACACAAATATAAGAGATCACTATGTTCGCCTTACTTTGAATTCAAGCTCTGAGAAACCACATGAAGATTCTGCAAAATCCAAGAATTGATACTTAGAAGTGAGACAAAAAGATGAAAAGAAAGAACAGAATAGTTTCATCATCAGCACCATAACGTTCACATCAGCAGCACCAAAATGTTCAAGTCTGCGAGTGAGACTTATACAACAAGAACAAAAATGGCAAACCGAATTGAACAAGAATTGTATAGTAAGTGGACTTGAACAAGAATTGTAGCATGCAAGCATTTGAAGCCAAACGGAGCAAGTAAAATTACAGCGAAAGGGATAAGCTCCTGAAGCACAGAAAAAAACCACGAATCTGATTCGAACTGACCTTGACATTGCCATTTGGAGCAGAAGGGCTGAATCTTGGCGACCTTCTCAGCAGCTCCTTGGTTTCATCGTGGATCTCCTGTGGAGCCGATCTGGAGGACCTCCGCATAGCTTTTCCGGGGCGGATCTGTGAAGCCGGAATGGGGCTGAGGGTCGTCTGCATTTGAGATTCGTCGGCATTGGCGGTCGGAGAGACCGAGCACGACGGCGTGGTCGATTTCTCCGATGCCATTTTTCTCCTTCTGTTAATGCGAAGACAAAGGAGGGAAAGGACAATCGGATCGGATACTATAAACCCAGTAAAGACTAAAGAGTGAGATAGCGCTTAACGTGCATCTTAATATTGTTAATTTGGCCTCTTAATTAGGACGCTAAAATCCAAGTCCTGACACCACGCGGTAGGTGTGAAATTTCAAAAAACACTAACGTCTTTGACTTGACTGTGGTCTTTATAGTTTATAAGTACATTACAAATTTACAATCTTCCTAATTTTTATAAAGGTAAATTACATAAATTTCAGTGAAATTTTTAGTTTGTTTTTTTGATTTTTAAAAATCTTCAGTTATTTTCTCAAAAGTTTAGTAAAAATTTTAATTATTAGAAAAAATCCTCCTAAACACTAGGTTAAGTGAGCAGCGGTCACACCCTTCTTCCTGAGTGCTCACCCTTGACGTCTCCTTCATGTCACCGGCATCGGCTTGTGATCGTCGATCCTGTACGATCGTCCGTTCTCCGCTGCGCACTCGTTTAGTCAGCCTCCATTCTCCTTTGTTGGTCTGAGTCTCTCTCCCGATCCACCACTTGTTTTACCGATCAACTTATATTCGTAGAGGCCATTGTTGCGAGTATGGTTGGTGTGGCGATCGACACGGAGGAGGAAGACTCGCTGGTCATCATCGGCTTGTTGTATCCGGCACAACCATCATTCTCCCTCACCGCAAAAGTACTGTCTTCGAGGCCGCCCTACCCGGAGCATCTCCACACCACTCTGTCGGCTGCATGGCGAAAGAAATTCGAGTTCTGTGTGATACACGGAACCGCTGTAAGTCGTGACAACTTATTCGTCTTTGAATTTGATAAACAATCAGATATAGATAAAGTTTTGCAGGCAGGGTCATGGGCTTTTAACAACATGGTTATTTTGTTTCGACAATTGAACACTGGGGAGCAATTGTCTGCTCTGAATTTTGATACTGTTGATTTCTAGGTCCATGTCCCGGATTTGCCATTCGGATGGACATCCCTTGCTATGAGAGAACTTCTGGGAAAACGTATTGGCCCTTTGAAAGCCGTCTATTGGGAAGGAACTACGATGCAGTTACGAGTTTCTATCAATGTTGCTAAACCACTTCATCGTGCCATAACCATTATAAGGGCGGATGGTTCTAAACTGGTGCTTGAAATAAGATATAAAAATTGCCTGATTTTTTATTTCGTTGTGGGGTCCTAACACATGTTGAAAAGGATTGTATGGAGCCACAAGTCAGCCTGTTCTGCCTTATTTTACGGGCAAAACCGCTGCCATGGAATAGAGGGGTAATACATTATCTAACTCAGGAACTTGTCCCCCCGATAATTAATGATCTGACCACTCCTCCACCGAATCCTGCGGCCCAGATGGAACCAGTGATGGAAATTGTGCAGGACTTGGCTTTGGTAATGAATGATCAAACCATGGAGAATGCTGGAAATTCGGATACTACACTTGTTACTACTCCTATTCCAGAATCAGAGGTGATAGGCAATGAGATTGTTGTGGATGCTTTAGTGAGCGTCCCGGTCAAATTTACGTTTAGTAGCGGAAGGGAGTTGATTATCTATGGAAAACGAAGGGGCCGCGGTAGGGGAATTCCTTCTGATGGAATTCTAAACCGTGGTCGAGGCCGCCCAAGGCTGGTTAATATGGATGTTGGAAATTCTGGGGAATCCACTGTCGGGTGAAAGAGAGCAAGGATCGAGACACCAGACAACCAGGATGCTTGACTACAGATGGCGGGGGTGAGCCAAGACTCCCCCTGCCAAGAGCCATGATACTTTATTATCTGGATGTGGGGAGTCTCGAGCCATTTCCCTACATCCAGTACTCCTCTATGGCTTGGATTAGTTATCTAATATGCAGGTGGTTCCTTGTTATTATTCTGAGATCTGATATGCAGGTGGCGAAATGTGTCACTCCTCTCTACCCGACTCTTCTTGTAGGGGACACGCGTCATCAAGCAATGTTATTATTTTTGTATTTTAAAGCCCTCGTGTCTATAAAAAAATATTGTGAACCGAAGGCCGACAAAAGCCTTGGTGTCAATTGGTAGCTTGTGTTTGACTCAAAGCTGCTTAGATCAGATCATTAGAGTAAAGACAAGGACTATGGGTGCTTGGAGTAACTGGTTTTCTCTATCTAGTTATGTTATTTTTTCTAGTTCATTTAGACTTAAAGTCTTTGCTACTCTTGTGATAGTTGGGATACAACTTTCATGTTTCTCTGGTTATTGCTTTATGCGTATGTTTTTTGGGTTGCAGATTTACTGTGCCCGTGCTTGGCCATGACCAAAACACCATTATTTCGAACTAAAGGCTTTAGCCCTACTCTACGGTTATTCTTCGGTGTTATCCGGCTGATATTGAATGAATGTCATTCCATCTAAATAAAAAAATAAAAAATCTTCTATTATTTTCTTTGACCAATTTTTGTGTTAGTTAGTTATTAAAATTTTTTGGGGATAATTATACTAATATACTTCAAAACAATCAAGGGATTGTCTGGGCTAACCTGTGTTACGACGGTATGAGCTCGCTTGCATTGTTGCGGCCTAAGTTCATTCGTATAAAGACGGTGATCAAGCGACAATTACGACTGACAGTGTGGCTGGTTGAGGAAGGAGAAAAAAGATAAACAAAAAGCCAAATTATCCATTACTCTCCTGAATTATGTTGACTCAATCACTTTAGTCCATGAATTATAGTTCATTTTAACTCAGTCTCTGAACCATGTAATGTTAATCACTTTGCCCTTTTGACCATATTAATGTTTAGTTAACCTTAGGAAAAAATACCTATTATGCTCCTAATTTTTTTCCAATCTATACGATAACACCCTAACCCTATTAGATCTATAAAAAATACTCTCATCTCCAACAACCTTTCTTCGTACCTACCATCCTATTGTCCTATCGTTCCTGTCATCACAGCTTTCCCCTCTTTTTTTTTTTAAACTTTTCTTGCCTTCAAAACTTTAAATTTATACAAATGTGACTCTAAATCGTTAAGTAATTGATGGTATTAAGCTCACTGATGTCGAGTTACTGAGTCAAAGGACTAACGTGCTAGGACTTACATAATTTAATGACCGAGTGAGCACAAATTTTAGTTCAATGACTCAAGTGAGCGAGTTAACATAGTTCAGGGTAGTAATAGATAATTTGACCTAAACAAAATGCCAAGTTGAAGTGTTAGTGATATTAGTGACAATAAGAGTAGTTAGTTCTAGAATTCTTAACGGTTAATTAACACCACAAATGATCAAGAGCAACTGAAGTTTTTAGTAAACCTCTTTCACTAGATCTCTTAATGGTAACTTAAGATTTGAGAAAGTAAAGAGGGTAAACTAAATATTTCATTAGCCCGGGGGAGCTTCTGTAATTACCATTTTTTATAAACAATCATGTTCTAATATTTTTCTTCACATAAATTTTGAAATTTTGAACTTTTTTGGGGAAAAAAAAAAGATTTAGGATATAGTGTGCACCTCTTAAAGTGTGCTAAGATGTGCATTTTATCCATTTATTACAACTCAACACTTTATTAATTACATTAATTACAACTCCCACCCGCACCCCACGTCGGCTCTCGCTTTCCTTTTTTCTCGCCGCCCGTTCTTCATCGATCGACCACACGGTCCAGCCCGTCGACAGCCACCTATCATCACCATGGAGAGCCTTCGTCGTCGCCGTCGCCTTTCCCGTCGTCGTTCTTTTATCTTGAACGATGAAGAATCTGAGATTCAACCATGAAGATAAATCCAACCAAAATCCATGCCGATCTCCTTCGCGTTGAGCACGTATCTGCATCAAATCTCATCGATGACCTTCTTTCCTTCGTGAAAACGTCGGATCTGCAACTAATCACGGCGGCCAACCGACAATTGGGCATTACTGCAACAGGTGCATTTGATGCGCCACGACAACATTATGATGCACAACCACAGGATAATGATGCATCTACATAATAGAATAATGCACCCTAAACTTTTATAACATCTTCATCCTTTCAAATATAAAATT
>JBBYHH010383901.1:0-11844 GCA_038382905.1 Daphne laureola | reverse complement strand
GCTCACTCTTTTTTTTTTTTTTAGAGTCAAAGGAGATCCCCAATATGGGAATCTCCAACGGTGTCTCCTCGCATTTTTGAAATGGAAAAAAAGATAATAAAAAAAAACTACATAGGTCTGGATTCGTTATTGTTCTAGTGAAACAACGATGAAGATATCAGATAGAAATCTCAAAGATTCAGTGGGAGCAAAAGAGGGAGAGAACAGAGAGGGGGAGAGAAAGTTTTGAGAAAGAGACAAATTACAACAGGTTCTAGATATAATCAGGATAAACACAGACCTAAATAATCGGATCTTCCATGGTGACTGATCTTCGTGCCAATTTGTGCGCAACTTGATTCCCTTCTCTGTATGTGTGTTGTACCTTCCATGCACAGACTGTCTCAAGAATATCGCGGACAGAGGAAATATCCTTCCAGGCCTCCGAATGACAGGGAGAACCTCTGATTATTGCTTGGACCATCGAGATGGCATGTCTCAATTATAATCTTTGCGAGGCTGAAGGTCTTCAGTTTACGTAGTCCTTCTAGTACAACAAGGCTCTCCGCAAAAAAAGTCATTAATCCCTGTGGCAGGACTTGCTAATGTCGCTTTAACAACACCATCTTCTCCTCTAAGCACAACTCTGATTCCCACTTTACCATCCGGAAAGATTGACGCGTCCACATTTAATTTGCTCCATCCAGCTGGGGGGCCACCATCCATTTGACTTCAGCTCGATTTGGAGAAGTCATTACAGATAACTTTGCCTCATTGCAAGACTTTTGGATCTGCCAAATAAGAGAATCAATATCAAAATTCACCTTTTCATGGACTAATTTATTTCTATAAAACCATATGGTCCATAGAGAAATAAAAATTCTCTCCCAATTCAGCTCTCCTGGTTTGTTCTTGATCACTTTGAACCAGTCCGCCATTGTGCTCGCATTTGTGTTCATTACAAAAGCTAGTTATTGTCTGTGCCACACACCTTTTACTCAGTTGCAATTCAAGAGTAGATGCATATAAGTTTCACAATTGTTGGTGCAAAGGAGACATGTTCTGTCTTCACTTATGTGTCGTCTAAATAGCTCATCCCGTAGAGTTAAATATTTTCTAAATAACCTCTATGCAAAAAAAAAAAAAAAATTGCGAAGCAACCCCGCATCCCACACAGTCTTCCATATCTCCTTATGTTGCTCATTTAGACTAGGATTCTTCAAGTTTTGCATGGTAGTGTAGACGTTTTTAACACTGTACTCCCCTCTTGAGTCATAGTGCCACACTATCTCATCTTCTCTGCTTGGATCACCTGCTGGTACAACAAAAATACGATCCTGATCTGGATGGATAAATATAGATCTTACTAGTTGTTGGTCCCATGGACTCCTGCTGTCATCAAGTCCGCAACCTTCAGCTCAGCACCATCGCATGTTGGTGGTCCATTCGGCCGAAAGGTGTCCTTCCTTGGCAGCCATGGATCTCTCCATATATGTATATTTTTGTCATTGCCAACCCGTCATCTTACTCCTTCATTTAATACTTCTCTACCCGCTAGAATACTTTGCCAAACCAACGATGAATTGGAATGTTTTGTTGGATGAAGAAAAGTAGTGCGTCTGAAATACTTGTGTTTTAACAGTTTCGCACACAACGGGTCCGGCTTTGTAAGAATTCTCGACCCTTGTTTTGCAAGGATAGCTTTATTGAAATCATGTAGCCGTTTAAATCCAAGGCTCCCCATTTCTTTCTTGCAATATAATTTCTCTCAGGTTGTCCACTGAATCCCTTGCTTCTGTCGACTATGATCCTACCAGAATTTATTCGTCGTTCTTTTCATTTGCTCGCATAAAGAAGGAACGATGAGAAACACGGACATCGTGTATATCGGTATTGCTTGTGCCATTGCTTTAAGAAGAATCTCCTTACCACCTTTCGATAAAAGCTTGGGTGACCAGCCGTTCACAACATTTTCCACTTTCTTCACTAGATAATGGAAGGTTTTTTTCTTACTTCTCCCAATTATTGCCGGCAAGCCCAAATATTTCTCCATGTTTTTGGCCTCTGCCACTCTGAATTTGTTCAATATCTGGCGCTTATATTTTTCTAAGGTATTGAGAGAGAAGAAAAATCCGGTTTTGTCCAGGTTCATGCATTGTCCAAATGCTTCTTCATATTTTTGAAGAATGTCTAAAATAAGATCAATTTCCTCATTGTTGGCTCCGTAAAAAAGCATAGAATCGTCTGTAAATAGAAGGTGAGAGACTCGAGGACCCTCATAACTCGCTATCGCTCTTGATATTGCACGTTGATTCACTGCTTTGTTTAATATTGTGGTCAGTCCCTCTACGCATATGATGAACAGGTGGGGTGATAGTGAGTCCCCCTGTCGGAGAGCCCGTTGTGGTACAATTTCACCTGTCGAAATTTCATTTAGCAACGGAGAGTATCTGACTGTCGATATGCAAACCAGAATAATCTTCACAAATCGCTTTGAAAATCCCATTCTTTCTAACATTTTCTTTACAAAGCTCCATTCCACGCGATCATATGCCTTGGACATGTCTAACTTGATCGCACATGCTCCGTCTCGAGCAGTCCGTCTATTCTTAATATTATGGAGGAGTTAATATGCAATTATTGCATTATCGGTAATCAACCTCCTGCCAACAAATGCGCTCTCCTCTTCTGAGATTATATGTGGCAGGATCTTCTTCTGTCGATTCGCAATGCTCTTCGCAATTATCTTGTATATCACATTACAGAGGCTGATGGGTCGGTAGAATCTAATGATGTCTGGTCAGTTCACTTTCGGGATTAACGCAATATGCGTAAAGTTGATCTTCTTCACACTACCAACACCATTCAGAATGTTCAAACAGAAGTGTACAATATCATTACTCACCTGAGGCCAAAATCTCTAATAGAATTGTGTTGTCAATCTGTCTGGTCTTAGAGCCTTCGTCGGGTGCATGCATTTGAGCGAGGCATAAATCTCATCCCCTGTGTAAGGTACTGACAACTCTCTGTTCATAGCAGCGGAGACCCTGGGAGTGATGTCTAGGGAGATCGCATCGATTTCTAGAGGATTGGACGTCGAGACAATTCCTTGAAAATAATCAATTATTGTGCGCCCAAGTTCTTCTGCATCCATCGTCCAACTGCCATACGCCTTTTTCAGCTTTGTGATGTGGTTTTGTTTTCTTCTCATGCTTGCATACGAGTGAAAAAACTTTGTATTATTATCCTCTTCCCCTAGCCAATCTGCCCGGGACCTTTGCTTCCATATTACCTCTTGCCTGTGATCAAGTTTTGCTAATTCCTCTTTGATCTCTGCATGTAATTAAATGTAGTCCCCGAAGGAGGCTTTGTGGCCACCACTTGCATCTTTCGTTCCATTCTTATCCGGCGAGTGTTGATGTTTCCAAAGCTCTCTTTGTTCCACTTTTTCAATTGTACTTGTAATTTAGAAATTTTGTTAATCACTGTCTCTTCATTTCCATCATTTTCAGCTTGCCAGGAGCTTTGTATAATTTTCTAAAAATCTGGATGTCAGAGCCACATTGCCTCAAATCTAAACAGTTTCGAGTCTTGATTTTGGTGTTGATTCGGTTGGAGGTGAAGTAATAAGGTCTAGTGGTCCGAAAATCCGCACTCTTGCACCCGGATAGTCGCCTCAAGAAACATATCCTTCCATCTCTGATCACTGAGGATTCTGTCTAATCTGCATCTAACTTTAACACCACTTGCTCTAATGTCCGACCATGTGTATTTGGGACCAGAGTAACCCAGATCAATTAATTCACAAAAATTCATTGTCTCTTGGAATGCCTCCATTTGTTCTTCTCTTCTTACTGTTCCACCCTATTTTTTTGACGAGTATAAAATCTCATTAAAATCTCTGCCACATACCCACTGAAAATCTAATTTCATTTTAATCATTTCGAGCATTTTCCAGCTTCTATATCTCTCTGTCACCTTTGGTTCACCATAAAATCCTGTTATCCGAAATTGCAGTCCCATATCAACCATTTTGATTGCCATGTCAATATGAAATGAAGAAAAACTAATCAAGCTTGCCGAGATCTCACCTGACCATAGAAATGCGAGTCCCCCTGATAGACGTGACCAGCCACCACATACATATTCGAATATCTTAGCTTCTCTTTAACTTGTGTCATGTCTCTTGTGTGCATATGCCCCGCTCAAAAATTAAATGTGCGGGGGTTCCTGTCTACTGAGGGCTTATTGTAGGAGTAATGCCCAGAATCCAATTTGCGGTAATGTGGTTTTTGGAGATGAATCATGTTATTTACATAGTTCAATTATTGTGTTAGTTTGGATTTGTGCGTTAATCAAATAACACAATATATTAACTCTGGAATATATCGATATTTTTAAATGTCCCTAGTCAATGTGTTGTAGTGAATATGGGTTGCTATAACAGCTTTCAGACTAGCATAAAGAAGAATTCACATAGGTATTGTGAAGGCTTAGTTATGGATACATATGAGAGGAACTATGTATTGGAGCGACCGTTCTGAGAGTATTATGGGATCGTGGTGTGAACATCATAAGTGTCTCTTATGGATCATAGTACACGTAGTCCTTCGACATGAGGTTATGAAGATCTGCTCATGTGAGTGACATGCTTTGATTCTATCCACTATCATTTTCTTGATCGAGGGAGTGTGCTAGTTTCGAGTGTATCACAACATCATGGAGTATGACTGTCATAAACCAAGATGAGATTCTTCACTCCCTCACCACGAGAGAGTATTCTCATACACAAGATTGAACTATAACGAGGATGCATAAGATCCGCACCTCGTGTCAATCTGAGAGTTTGAATGAAAGGACATATCATGTACACCATATGATCATACCGGTGGGTGAGGTTTCGTCGTGACGTCGACTTCACATTACTTGGGTAGCAGTGATGTGTTGCTAGATACCGCTCACTGTTTGTAATTATGAATGAGAATTCATAATTACTGCCAACATGGTAAGAACCTATAGGGTCGCACAGATATGAGTGGACTTGAGAGTTATTTAGTTAAGAGCAGAAGTTTAGTTACTTAAGTGTCAATTTTGTGAAAGTTAGACACTTAAGTACTATGAGCAATAGAGACAAATAACTGAAAGTGTAATTAGCCCAATAATTAGGCTAGAGTCGCCTCCTCCTTATATCTATATATATCTAACTTCAGAGGAAGTCAGGTGTGGGTGTGCAATTGCTCCTAGGCTCTCGGCTCTGATCTCCAAGGAAATTGTTGGTAACACAACAAGAGGGAAATCAAGAATTCTCTGGTTGCTCAGCATGAATACCATAGAGGACGGGTATTTTCTCGTCATTCTCACAAAAATCAAAATCGCGTGAGGTATATTTCTGAATATCTAGTTTAATTGTTTCAACAGCCAATCCTAACGGGGTTCCGATATTAAGCTTCCACTATGTTCTGATTGATACCCGGAAATCTCAACAGCAGCCACCGACACCATTATTATGCCACTAATTGTCATCTTCGCTGCCACCACCACTGCCGGCACTGTCACCGGCACCACTGTCATCGCCAACACCACCACTGCCACTGCCACCATGCTGCAAACCGTTTATAACATCATAAAAAACATATTTTTTGTTAATTTATAATAATTTATCTCGATTGATACGCAAAACTGTCTATTACTAGAGTTTATACTACTTTTGTTAATTTATAATAATTATATAGTGTCTTAAGTGATATGCAAAACTGTCTATGAGAGTATACTATTTATTTATATGATTTACATATTTTAGTGATAACGAAACCGTTTGATAAATTATAACAAACTGTATATAACAAAACACAACAGTGTCTATCATTTAAAAACAATTAAAATGAATCAAATCATAACCAAATATGAGAATGTGTTACAATAATCTATAATGTCTATTAGAAAGTGTTATAATGTTTGAACTAATTTTCGAAACTATCAGGCTAATAACCAAATATTATAAGCATATGTTACAATACTATATAGTGTCTATTAGAAAGTATTATAATATCTATTTATTTATCTAAAAGGGTTTATTGATTAATTTTGCACATAAAACTGTCTACTTAATTATCTAAAGTGTCTAAATGAATATAAAAAATTGTCCAAATTAAAGTGCCATAATGTTAGCACACCTTCCAGATCTGATACTAGCACTCCTGCTTCCAACTGTCTTCGAGATCATGATCCAGCCTTCATCAAAACTGCCCAAGGCTGTGCCCAGCCTTCATCAGCAGCTTTCATCGTAATAGTTGGAGTTCACTGTTACGAAGAGATCCGTGAGCAGTTGGAGGTTGTGGCGGCCACCGCGAATTCCAGAATATGTCGCGAGATCCAGATCTGGAGGTCTCGACGCCCAATGATGGACCATAAGCTTTGTGAGTTTTCTCCGCTTCTTGAGTTCTGTTTTGTATCTAAGAGGAAGAGAACTCTAGAAGGAGAATGTATCAAAGAAGACCTGAAGAATTCACTGTAGTGATATCCGCCAAGATCTATATGGCGGCGACACAAAGATGGGCGAGAGGCCTTCATCGTCCGTCTCGGTCATCTTCAGGTTTTAACGTTGTGAATCCAAGCCGGAAGATCCAGAAACACTGATTCTCTTGAGGCTCTAGATATGGAAAATATAGTTTGAAATCTGTGAATCAAGGTCGCCGACGACATCCATGCTGGAGTCTCATTGTGAATCCGCCGCCAAAGGAGGTCACTAATCACTGGAGGTCCATAGCTCATCGCGAATCTCTCGTGAGTCTCTTCGCGTCGGCATCGTTGCGAATCCGTGGCCACTGGATGCATCAGCCACTCCTCCGTCAAGTAAATCTAAAGGTCCGCGCGGGAGCTTTGAATTTGTCCTTCATGTATTAGTCCTCCATTCTGAAGGTTGCGTAAATGAAGTTCTGGGAGTGGACTAGAAAGGAAATTCTATGGTACCCACTTGTCCATTGAACGGTACTTACATGCTTAAAAAATAAATAATTTATTTAAGTAGAAAAGATTTCTTTGATTAATTTATTATTATTTTTAATTATTATAAGCTTTTTCAAGTTGAAAATTAGGATTAAAAATAATATAATTAAACTTTTTTATATATAAGTAAAAATGATAATTTGATAAATTGATGATTATATCAATTTTGTCGCTAAATTAAAATAATATAATTTCTTCATTTTTTTTTATAAGATTTATTAATTGAAAGTGGATATAAAATTTTTAAAGATAATAAATTAATCATATAATTTTTTTAAATAAAAATATATATTAATAAATTTATTTTTTTAGACGATTGATGCGGGTACTTACTATATTCATTGGGTATCAGAGAGTGACCTGTGCTAGAACAGAAACGTGGAAGAAAACAAAAATACAAATAATTACAAGGAGCGTTTAGAAATACAAGGAACGTGAAAGATAATTACAAAAATACAAATAATTACAAATAACACCTATGTAAATAGACTTGGTACTTATAAAATGAGAGGGTTTAGAAATAGCAGGACATGGGCACCATCAACAATTCATTAACGGAAAACTACAAAAACCTCACTTAGATTTAGTGAAATCTTCAATTTGTCTCTTTTATTTTTAAAATCTTACAATTACCTCTTTGAGGTTTAGTGAAATCTTCAGTTATTCCCATTGACCAGTTGTGTTGTTAGTTAACTCTTAAACATTTTAGTAGTAATTACACTAGATATACTCTAAAACAGTTAATGGGCAGCTCGAGCTCACCTGTGTCCCAGTAGCATGGATTCGTCTGCGTTTCTGTGGCCTGAGCTCGTCCGTCGTGGAGGTGAACATACAACAACGACACTAAGCAGAGTGACCGATTGAAGATGAAGAAATGAGAGAAATAAAATGTTAGGGTTAAAGTGTTAGGATAAAAAATATTAGTGATGATAAGAATAGTTAATCCTATAAATTCTAATGGTCAACAAATAGTCAAGGGGATAATTGAAGATTTTACTAATTCTTAAGAGGGTAACTACAGATTTTTTAAAATAAAGGAGGCAAACTGAAATTTCACCAAAACTCAAGGATTTTTTTTTTATTATAATTTTCTCATTCATTAAACGAAGGCCATGCGTGCGTGGAAAAGAGGGAGGTGAGATTATTTCTTTTCTTGACATACTAGAACTCACTCACTCTCTAGTATTGGAGAGAAGTGAAGTTCTTCTTTGAAACGAGCAACTCAAACTTGGTTTGGCGAGAGCTTCTTTCCAGTTCCTCGTATTCTTCCTCCCTTTCTTTTCTCTCGAACCTTCTTTGATCCTTTCACTCTTGATGAAAGCATATTTTGTATATTTTTTCCCCTCCATTGGTGCTTAAATATGACTAAAAATGTTGATGTTTATACATTTTCTGTGTTAAAATCATCTAGGTATTTAATTAGCAAGCTTGGAGCCCAAATGACCAAATTGGAACAAATTTGCAAGCTTTTGGACAAAAATAAAATAAGGAGGAAGCTAAAGGAGTTCGATGGAAACGAAACAAGAAGATGGGGTCTTTTTAGAAATAAATACAAAGTTGAATGGTGGACCTAGAGTTGAGCCCGAAAGTTTAATGAAAAGACGTTCTTCGTCGTCTTCGTCGCGAGCAGGAGCTGTAGGCGGACCAGGAGCAGCGGCCAGCCTTGGCTGCTCCAGTCCGGCCTCACCACCACCTCTCCAGCCTTGCCGTATGCCGCCAGCCCTCCACCATCGCGTCTCCAAGCCACCACCGCGCACAACCACCACGGTAGCAGCTGGATTTCGCCATAAATCCTTGTTGCTGCCCAACCTCCGCCTCCTCTCCTACAGCAGCAACCCAACTCGTTTCCCACGTTACCAGACCTCCATCGGCGAGCCTCAGACCACCGGAGTCCGCCCCAAGCTTTAATGCTTCTTGTCCGGCCATTCTCCGGCTCACTCGTCTGGGATCTTGGTTATTTTTAAAGTTGAATTTCAGAATTGTTTCTTTAATCTAGTTGTTCTTTGTTGTTACTTTTATAATTATTGTTGATTTGTGATTAATTATTTGAATTGTTGGTTGAATTAGTGTAGAAAAATTCGAACCGTCTCGGGTTCGGGTTTTTGTGAATTGATATGAAAAATTGTAGATTGTAGATTGCTCAATTGATAGATAAATTTGGACATTTACATGAATTTATGGTACCACATGCTAATGTTTATCTAGTGTTCGATGAGTATTCGAGAGATGCTTGTTGAACGTAGGCCACGAGTCGAGCACGAGTTTCCCGCTCCGATCGAAAGATTCGGAGGGATTACTTAGGAGAATAAGATTTGTTCATAATGATCTTCACATCAATGTAAGACATGAAATTGTTCTTGATCGAGGTAGAATAACAAGTTCCGTGACTTGAGAAAGCCGGAACCGTCGTTCAAATCCTCTCCTCGTTGTCTATTATTTTCCATCGTTGTTATTGATGTGTATTTGTTATTAGGAGCTTGCTTCATGCTAAATTATGATGTGTCCGGGTTAGAGATTTCACGTGCACATGCTCACATGGTGCTCGGGAACAAGCATGAAAGCGATCTTCCCGAGCTTTGACCGAAAAACAAGTTCGGGTGGCTTGTCAAGCCACTTATAAATTTATGGTTTGCACTTAAGGTCCTCTCATTGGTGCGGGATGAGAGATTGATCTCGACTATCATGTAAGTAGCCGACTCGAGAGATGTCGGTAAGTGTTGAATCCATTTTCTCTAGCAACAAATATAAATCATGCTTGTTTGACATTCATGAAACATTGACCCGATCCTCGAGATGGTTATCTATTTATTTTTACGTATTAGGTTAGTTTAGTAGGTAAGGTAGCGTAATATAACTATTTAGCATTTTGCACATCTGGTCTCTGTGGATTCAACCCTTACTCACCGAGTGCTACATTCGGCCCATACACTTGCGGGTATGTAAGGTTTTGTTTGCCTGACGTACATCAATAGCAGCTCTTCACCTCCAATTCTTTCGATTCAAATCTCTTTCTCCGCCTCCACGACTCTGCTTGCTCTCGGTGCACTAATTCTTTATGTTCCTTTTTGTTGCGGTTTCGTTCTATTTCCTTCATTCGACAACATTGGTGATTGTATCTTTGTTTGGATTTACGTTCTTGTAGATTGAGTCGAGGAATAGAATGACCATTTCGGCCAGAGTGATTTGAAGAAGCGGCTTAGGATTTCTAGGGTTCATTTTAGAGGTACCGGTCTGTGTATCATTGACGATTAATTCTTGTGTCTGTGTGCGCTCGTTTCTTCTCAATGTCTTGCTAAGCTATTCTACTTGGCTTCGGCCTGACGTACTTTAATTTTATTGGTTTAAATCTTTTATAAAACAAAATATTTTGGCGCTAGAACCTTGTATATTGCGGTTCGGCACCTGAAATCTAGGCGTATATATAGGATTGGAGGATTGACCATCAGGTCGTCTGGCTGCATTGTTGAGTCGGTACTGATGGCCCTCCCTCACATTGATTTGAGGGTAGTGGTCCGAGGAATGGATGTTCCTCACTTTCTTTCCTACACAAATGGATGTTCCAACACCAGTCGCGGCTTTATGCTATTTGATTTCTTTAGGGGTGCATGTAGTAGACAAATCTCATTCTCATATAAGTCAACTTTAGCATAAACAGTAGACAGTTATCTAAATATGATAGAAAATAGTATAATAAATTAAATTCTACTAATAGCTAACATTTTAGCATGAACCATAGACATGTATGGCTGAGATTGTGCTTGCTGTAAAATTTTGTGACAATGCTTTTATGTACCGCAACAATTTCATAAGCAAAAAAAGCAAGGAAAGATAAGAAAAGAAAATTAACAAACCATCATACATTTAGAGTAAAGTCATATATAAATGCAAATACGTGTTCAAACAAAAATATCATGAAACTAGAAAAATCTACGACAATTTTTTTAAGTGAATTTACTCTTCTTCAGTGGCAAAGGTGTGGTCTTGGGTGCTGGGAATTTTAGGTTGCAGAAAGTTTCTGTATTAGCAATTGGAGATAGGGGAATTTGAAGTCCATTTATTGAATGCATTATTTGTTTAAAAGTTATTTAACCAATATAAATGATCAGATATGTGGTTTATTCTCTCTAGAGTTCAACATCTCGATTAACTAAATTATCTACATAGTGCAATTACTGCTTCAAAGTTGGGACTATATGTCTTAACCCCAATCCTCATTTCCGTATTGTCTAGAAAGAAGTTTATAGTTTATTTATTTCTTATTTTTTGTGAGATGACAATTTGCTTCTTAATTGTTGAAGTAATTCATTATTAGTCCGATTGTGGTCAGAAATAGAAATGATGAAACTTTCTACCGCACATAGAAAAACTATTTTCCACTCAATAGGAAGGAAATGGGGTACACTATTTTCCTGTGCTGTCAATTTTTCATTTTATATCTTCAACTAACATGCTGGATTTGTATAATAACTTATATATGCATGTTAATTGTTGTGTGCATGTCAATTGTTTTGTACATGTGATTCTCTAGATAGTGTGATTCTTCTTAAGTGGTTAATATTTTTAAGCATGTCCTATGATATTTTAGTTTACAATTTTTATATCTCTTTTTATCGAATTTTTGATGAATATTTTTGTAAGAATTATATTTTAACTTGTCAAGAATCTTATATATTATTGAATTTTTTTTTTTCACTCAACTAGTTTTTAATGCTTACTGAAAAAATTAGAGTTATGGACTGATGAGTATATAAAGATACTTAATGTTGTTGCATCTTTAGTTATAGGGATTCTCAACCAAGCTTTGGAAAATCTCCTCTAAACTATGGATAGCATCCCGTGGTTCAATATATTTATAAGTTT
>JBBYHH010383790.1:0-11845 GCA_038382905.1 Daphne laureola | reverse complement strand
TACTACAAGGTTCTCTCTAAGCCGAAGGGATGTTTCTACAATCTCAGCTCGAGGGGTTAAGCTAGTGTCAAATACTCTTTGTCTTCGGGCTAAAGGAAAGTTGGAATGGTTGACATAAGGAGTTCTTCCTTCTCCAACCTCCTTTGGAGTGGAAGATGCATACACTTTGAAGGGTAAATGAGGTCATAGATGTCGTCAATCCGTAAGAGCTGCTTCAAATGATGAATGCCAAGGAGAACAATGAGACTTTTCATAGCAAGATTCGGGTCATGGTTCCATGGTTTGGTGAGGTCCCGAGGGAGTGGTGGCAAGCTCGTTACTCAATCCTGTTTGTCACATTTGGGCCTATTGCCTAGTGATCGAGCTTCTCTAGGCATCTGGGCTACTCCTGCGTCTAGGGCCGACCTTTGGCTCATTCAACCCCTTCATGGAAAAATTCGTGATAAGGCATTTTTTGAAGGTTGTATCTATTTCACCTTTCTTATTCCGTTTGAGTCCTAACTGTAATTCTTTTGCCAAAAAAGCTTTTCAAGGAAGCTATGGAGCGGACTGTTACGGCTTCGAAGAATGAGAGGAAGAATAAGTGAAACAGGGCTAGAACCAAGGCTTCTTTCACATCCTTGGGTTCCAAGCCTTCCTTCCCCGCCATTCCGAAAGAGCAAGATCTTTCAATTGATGACATCCATCAAAAGGAGGGACATTTCCAATTTGTTTTCCCAGAGTCTCAAGTCTTTGAGGGTACGTCTTTGGGAGGTGCCTGGACCTACTTAATGTCTTGGGAGGCTTCATCAATCCAACAAAGGGAAGTACACTTCACTTCCTACTTATATCGAAGCTCCCGAAGGTGTCATTCCTTCGAAGTTTGTGAAGGGTAAGTATCCTTGGGTTTTCAAAATCACACCCATCTCTTTCTTGACCATTTATAACAATCTATGTCGGATGTTCAGCATGATCCCCTTCATGAACTCTCTCGATACTTTCAATTTTTAGATAGTGGCAATTGGCTGGAGGCTCAAGCGAAGAATTAGAGGGCTGATAGAGACAATGAGTTGGCCAAGCTTGGCAAGGACTTAGTACCGAAGGAGACAGCTTGGCTAATTCAGAAGGATCAAGACCTTCTTAATCCCTATGATGGTCAGGACATGGTCTGGAGGATGTGGTATGGGGATACCACTTCAAGGAGATTTTAGACCCTTCGGACCGATTTTCTCGATATGGAGACAACTATCATCCACCTCTCCCTCCTTCAGACCTAGGTACTTGTATCCTTTCACTTTTCATTTTTATGTTTTTTCTTCTCTTGAAATGGTTCCAAGTATTGGTTCTTGATGTTTTTCAGGCCAACTCTTTGACTGGCTACCTGGCCCAGGTCATCTATGCCAGAGGGACATCAAGTCCTCTGCTGAAGAATGGGCTACTAAGGCTCTCACCCTCATTTCCCAAGTGATTATCAGGGTGAATAACTATGAAGAACTCCTTCGGGTTAGATATGAGAAGGTATAGGAGGAGCTGGCTTCAACTCAAGAGTCTCTCTTAAGGAAGATTGAAGCTCTCAAGGAAGCGCAGGGTGCCCAACTTTGGGAGGCTGAAGCCAAGCTACCGAAGGCTATGGAGCTTTAATTTGTTAAGGTCAGGGATCTAAATGATATCAAGAGGACCCTAACCGAGGCCAAGGATAAGGCTGAGAGAGCCTCTCGAGAGTCTGAGCGAGAGCCCCAGGATGCTGCAAAATAAGGCTAATCAGCTTGCTCTAGACAATACCAAACTCCAAAAGAAGTTAGATGATGAGAAGGCTAAAAATAAAGCCAACGCTCAATACATCAAGGAATTAGAGAAGCAAGTGGATGAGTTTGGCGAGAAGGCAGTGGCGTTCTTCAAGGATGGCTTCTGCTTGGCTCGGAACCAAGTCCTTCGAGTCAACCATCGGGCTAATTTGTCCCAACTCAATGGTTATGATCTGATTGATAGGGAGAATTGGCCAAAGTGGATTAGGAACGAGTTTCTCTTACGACCTTCTCCTGACACTCCAGACCCAGAGGAAGATATGGCTTATGAAGGTAAGAATGATGACTATTCGACCGAAGGAAGCTCTCAAGAGGGAGTTCCTCCCAAAGGTGCCAAGGAAGTTCCTCAGGATAGGACAAATAACGCGCCTTGATATTTTTTTACTCTTTATGTAATGTACCTTTCTTGCCTTTCAGCGTTATAAATGAAGTATTCTTTTGCACTCTGACCTCCTTATCTTTATATCGGTTGCGATATTTTTTCTAAGTGTAGAATTATTGAGTGCCTCAAGGTGGTAGGACTTCATATATTCGTTGCCATCGGGATCTAGCAATCTGAAGACCCCTCCATCGAGTCTCCTTGATCCTAGTTTTTTTATTTAAGGACTCAATCTCTTACATTAATCTCCTTCGGTCTTACTTTGGCATTGGCCGCTAGCGTTGTTCTTTGTTGGAAAGTCTTCCTCCTCAGCTTTGCCTTTTCTCTTTTTTTTGTCAATCAAGTCTAACTTTAATCTCAACTGTTCCGCCTTTAATTGTTGCTCAAAAATTTGAGTTCTAGGAGAGGATGAGTTATATCCACTAGGAAAAGTGCTTTGGTCCAGTATTCTAGCAAGAAATGGGTTTCCCCTATGATCCTTCGGGGTGTCGTCTGATAGCTCCATAAAATACTTAGAAGTGTAATTCTACTTAGCCATTGCTTTGGGGATGAGCTACTGGTGCAAAGTGTAATTCTATGCCAAACACATCTACAAAATCTTGAAACCCTCTATTGGTAAATTACGTCATGTTATCAGCGATGATTACCTTCGGACAACAGAACCTGCAAATTATCTTCTTCCAAATGATTTTTTCGTATTTCTAGGACCATTATTATTGCCAGGTCTATCGCCCATATAGCGAATGGGATGGGGTAGTCTTTCGAGCTTATGTATTCTGAGGGAAACCTCTGTACGTTGGCGTGCCTTTGGAACTTCTCACAGTACTTGACCATCTTCTAGGATTCCTCCCTCAGGTCTCGCCAGAAGTATCCCTACCAAAGGACCACTTCCGCCAGGGCCTCTGATCTGATATGGGACCTGCATGTTCCTTCACGAACCTTCACCAAGATGTCTTGTGTGGCTTCTTCCCTGACACATATTTGCATCGATGATGAGAAGCCTCTTCTATATAATTCTTCACCAATGACTACCATTTTCCCTGACTGCCTCTTGATTCTAGTGGCTTCACGCCTCTCGTTCAGGAACTCACCCTTTGTTAAAAAGTTCCAATATAGCAATCTCTAATCAATGGTGATATTCATTGCCCTAATTGTCTGGATGCAGGGCGAGTCCCTTTCCTCATCGTGTTCGTGTGTTTTGGAGATGGCGTTTTCCTTGACATTGCATGTCCTTGGAATCTTTTCTAGGTGAAGTTTTTCAAACTAAAGGGCCAGATTTTTCGCTAGTTTGGCGTATTCCTTTAGGCTCGGGTCCTTAACCTCATACTCCCCGTTGACATTTTGTACCATCAACTAGGAATCACTATATGCGTAAAGGGACTATATGCCCATCTTTTCGGCTAGCTGAAGGCCTGCTATGAATTCCTCGCATTTGACTACATTGTTGGTGACCAGGAAGTTAAACTTGATTGCTTTTGTTGTCTACATTCCTTCTAGTTCTTTCAATACTAGTCATTATCGCTTTTCGCCCCTGGATGGCCCATCTACATAGAGTTTCCGAGGTGGTTCCTCGATTTCGGCCACTTTTTCATCATTCGGGGTTTCATCATTATCTTGAGAGAGCTCTGCAATAAAATTTTCCAAGACCTTGATGGCTTTCCTTAGTTCGTACTTTATCTCATATTCTTGCATCTCTATGTTCCACTTGGATAATCTGGCTAAGTGATCTAATTGTCTCATGATGTCTCGTATTGATATATTACTCCGGATAGTTAGGGGATGCCCTTGAAAGTAAGGTTTGAGCCTTCTTAGAACTAGGACTAAAGAGTACACCCCTTTTTGGGCATTGAGTAGTTTCGCTCGGCACTATGGAGCGACTTGCTCACGAAATAGATGGGCGATTTCATTCCTCCCTCGTATTCTTAGACCAAGACCGCGCTTATCGCAGTTTCTGGAATGAGCACTAATGGAGGAGCATGGAAGGTCGTATTTATAGGCATTCATGCTCTCCCAATCCTATTAGGACTAGGATTGCAACTTTTTTCTTTTTACACTTAAATAACCAACTTTCTAAAAGTACCACTTAATGCCCAATTCTCCCCATTTTTGGAATCATACCTCCTAAACTCTTATTTATACGTGTGACCCCATAGGTTCCCATTAAGTTGTCAATAATTATGAATCTAATTCATAATTATAAGTTGTGAGTGCTATCTAGCAACACATCGCATCTACCCAATTAACGAAGAAGTCAATCGAAGTGACAGAGCCACCTCTAAGTTAATAATCTTCTGTAATGTACTTAGTGTGTTCCTTCAAACAAATTCTCTTATTTGAACCGAGATATGGAATCAATCATCCTCATTAAACATTCAACCGTGACCATGAGAATATCTCCTATATCTAAGGACCGTTGAATCCTTTCTTAGTCAATGACACTCCAACTCAACGGTATTGTTAACTTACCGAAACTAGTCTATTCCATTTCTGTTAAAAGTGATCCTCACTAGAATCTTAATAAGTTGCTCACATCAGTGGATCTTCATTACTTCAAGTTAAATAACATCAAGCATACATCTGTGTTAGAAATATTACGATTCACACAATGATCTCATGTGGGTCAATCCATCTACATGAACACTCTGTCATGCAATCATAGGTCAAAATTCATCCCATGAATTCCTCTCTTGGGCTAGTCTCGCGCATTATAACAACCTATTAGTTCATTATAATTCTCAACTAGGGATTTTTTAGGAACATCTTATGTTCCAAGGTTAACATTATTATGATTATTATTCTAGCGCATGAATTAAACATAAATGTCTGAATAATGCCTTAATATATGTTATCTATATATTATTAAATTGTCATATTAGTGCCCTAAACCCGATTGGCTTAGGGGCACAACTCCTACACAAATTGCATGATTCAAAATGTTAAATTGAATTTCAGGAAAAGAGCTTTCCAACCAGACCAAATTCAGATCATTTGGAGGTCTGTATCATTCTGTGGAGCCGTTTGAAGTCAAAGTGTCCAAGCTGATGGCCAAATTTGTTTTGCACTGGAGTGTGCATGAACGTGCACGTTGGAGGTGGACGTACTGAAGACAATTCGAGCATAAATTCATCATGGAACATGTTATGCACCGGGTTATGCGTTGAAACCCTTGTGTGCACAACCTTTGTTTTACAGCAAAATGGTTTTACTCGATCCTTCCACTTTTAGCTTGATTGTAACACATTTTGGGACGTTTTCACCAATATTTAGCTACCCAAATATGCCTAATATGTGTAGGGGAAATTTGGGACCTTTGTTTAGTATAAATAGGCTAGCTAGGGCAAGTTTCTTAGACAATCAACATTCAACTCAGGATTGCAGGTGAACCTGAGATTTGAAGTTGTTTTCTTCCTTTATTGCTAGGGTTTTCAGCCCCTTCAACCTCAAATTCATGAGAGATTGAAGGGGCAACTTGTTGATGATCAAATAAAAGGGAGATTTCTTCCTATCCTCCTCTTTTACTATTCTTTTCTTTGCTATTATCTTGGGGTCCAGGTTATGTTGAATTATCTTGGGGTCGACGTTGGGCATGTCACTTAGAGAATAAGAAAAAAGATCTTTATTGGATTGAAGTAGAGCTACAAGTTTCTCTTTCCCTTGTCGGGTAAATTCTTAGCTATTCTAGTTGTCCTTCCTCCTTCGAGCTCCACTTCCTCCATCTCCAGGTCTTCATCCTTGTCCTTCGGCATCTCTTCCTCCTTTGAGGTCTTCTGGGCCATGGTTAGTGCATCTCGGGCGTCCCTCTAGATGATGTACACCGTGGCATTCCCCTCTTCACTCTCAAAGTTCATGGTGAGTCCACACATGTGGAGCATCCCCTGGGTTTCTCTCCTGATGATAGCATTGTACGTTGAGGGAAGGTCCACTACAACCCACTTGGGCATAGTGGGGGCATACCTTTTCTCATCATTTGGTTCAAACCCTTTCAGCATGATTAGCAGCTCGATGCACCCTAAGATAGGGAGTTCCTCTGGTCCAACGCAATAAGTGTCCATCCTAATTGGCACTAGCTTATTTTTGGGAATCTTCATTTTCTCAAAGCATGATGAGTACAAGACATCAACGTTTGAGCAATTATCCTATAGCACCCTTCGGATGTTGATGTTGTCAATGCTAGCCATGATTATCAATGGATCGACATGGGGAAAAGTGATATGGGTGTCATCGCCCTTGTCGCCTTTCTCGAAGGTCCTCCGTGATTGAGGGAGGTGATCTCTCTTGCCTTCCTCTTCCTGGCATTGGAACCGACGGTAGTGGAAATGGTGTTCATCCGATCTGCTAGCTCGAGAAACCGCCTATACTTCATGTTTCTCCTGTCCAAATCGTATTCTTCATCATCCTATACTTCAAGTGCTCAATGTACTTCTTGAGCTAGTAGCAATCCTCAGTATCGTGTACATTGTCATTATGGAACTAGCAGTACTTGTTCTGGTTCCTGTTTGTGATCAAGGGTGTTTTCACTCCTATGTAAGTGCAGTAATACACTTACAATGGATCAAATACATTTATAAAACATCTTACAACCCTTGTATTGTCACTATAGTACAGGGCATTAACTAAGGGATCGAACCCACGAGAATCTGAGTGTTTAGTAAATAAATGTGATGTGTGTGATTATTCAATCATGGAATGCCTCATGGCAGCAATGAAAGTAAAGATGAAGATCATGTCAGATGGATATGAGGAAGAAACATAAAGGAGAACAAATGGAGGGGAAGAAGGTGAAAAAAATGGATATGCAATCATGGGCTCTTTAAGGATCAATGTGAGTCCTAGTGAACATGTGTGTGCCTATTATGCAAAGAGATGGATTATCAAGGCCTAATTACCCTCCTCTCAGACAAGTAACCATCCTCTACCAAACTAAGGCTTTAGGAACTCTCATCCTCTAAATATACTTAGCTTAGGGTTGATTTCATCAACATAATCTATTCACCAATCGATATCCAAGGGCCCTCTCGGACTCCGATTCAACCAATCAATCGATTCCTATAGTCTAATTTGAAAACTTCCCTCTCGGGCTCATTCTCGAATACCTAGATGGCATACTAACATGGTGATCAATCATCCAGCATGCATACATGTATAAATAGGACATCAAATCAATATCTAAGCATCAATGGACATGATAAATGGAATCATCCGCATATCAAAGACTACACTAAACCTTTCGAGATATGGATCTCTCATCTCTCATACTCAATCTATTCATCAGATCAATGAGGGTTCACAACACAAGTTTTGTGGTATGTAAAGAAGTGAGTTTCTAAGCTTAGGATTTCCCTCCTCTCGGACAAGCTACCACTCTCTCCAAAGTTGAGGCTTTAGGAACTCTCATCCTCTAAAGATACTCAATCGAGGGTCGATTCCAACACTGAACTTTAACCACTAATTAGTCCCCTCAGACCCTCTCGAACTCCGAATCATCCCAATCATCTAGCTCTCACGGTCTCAATCAACAGAATCCCTCTCGGGCTAACCATCGATTGGTAAATAACATGCAAGTAAGGGATCAACAAACAAACATGCATAAATGATAAAACGCTCGAGGATCTAGAATCTAAATATACGAGCAAATGATCGATCTCTAACAAGTCTAATGTCGATCAAAGACATCTCAAACATTTGATCGAACACCTAGATCATACGAGTGAAGGTGGTCAACAATCATACGTATTTTGGCATGGAAATCACACAAGAAATCATGATCATGCTCCATAAGACAAGTTGTTTAAACCCTAGGTAAGAAATTTCTAAGACATAGCACCAATCCTACCCTATTAATGTTGGAATCATGGATGAAAACAACAATCAATAGCCACATGAGTGATGAAATAGAAGAGAGAAAGAAGAGAATTCACCCAAGAATGCTTCTCCATTGATTGTCCCTTCAACCCCCCAAGTAATTGGGGTTGAAGGGCTTAAACCCTAACTGAAATCTACCCAAATCTGATGAAATTTGTGGGTCTCCAATGTCTCCTAATTGTCTCTAAAACCTAGCCTAGAGGGCTATATATATATATATATATATCCATGGTCCTAAACTACCCCTTAACCATCTATATACAAAAAAGGATCATTAAGGGTAGTTTGGGGACAAGGGAAATGATGTAAAGTTGGGGATAAGCTTGAATCTCCATAGAACCGCCTCTGCTGTCATCCATCGCGCAAGGTTCACACTGAAGAGGGTCACGCTGCACAATATACTCGGCGCGACAGTGCTGGCTCGCTGACGATGGAGGCGTGCGCGTAGGTCGGGGTCGCGCCTTGTTGGCTTGGATGACGCAACCCATGACCTAGCGTCGCGCCGTGTATCCTTGCCAACAACTCTATTTTCTCCTTTCTTTGACTTGACTCTTCGTTTTGACCCGAGACTTTCTTCTTTGACCCGCAACATCTGAAATCAGTCTCTAAATCCCGAAAAGTGTCATTTTGCTCCATTTTCACCTCCGCACTCTTGCATATACAAATTTTTGGAGTGTCTAAGCAAAGTGCAGTTAATTAGGCATAATGATGCTCAGATGATGGATTTATATCCTAAAACAGTATGGAAATATGATTGTGTTTGTGCAGTGATCACTCTCCAGTTGCTCTTCTAAAGAATCTGATCTCTATGTTGTTTTCCTTCAAGATAGATGGTGCATACTTTTATTTCTTTTGGAATCATGGGAAGACCATGAACCATCTCCTTCCTTTGAAGCGTTCTCAAGCCAGTGTAGCTGAGATGCCCAAATCTCCTATGCCATAGTGAAGCCAAATCCTGTGTGCTTGTTTGTAGGCATCTGGTTGGCTCAGGATTGACAACAAACATCCTGTTTTTGCTGATTTGAATGCTCATAATCTGTCTTTTTTCAGGGTGAAATATTTTGCACAAGCCACCTTGTATTAGAATACTTAAACCCTTCTCTTGCAGTTGTCTCATCCTCAACATATTATTTTTTAGATCATGAACATAATACACATCATTCAAGACAGACCTGACCCCTTCACACATCATTTTAACTACTTATTTGCCTGCAACTCTCAACCTGTTGTTATTCCCGAGCCTTACTGAATGCTCAAATGTTTCATCAAGGCTTGAGAATGCTTGTTTGTTCCCACTCATGTGATTTGAGCAACCTAAGTAAAAAAACCAGTCCTATTTTCCTTGTGTTTCCTCATGAGCCATCAGCACCATCTCTTCCTTTTATTCTACATAGTTGTTTGAGTCTCTTATGCTAGGACATTCATAATGGAAGTGCCCAAATTTGTTGCAGTTATAATATTTTATCCTTGATTTATCAAAGTTTTGATACCACCTGCCACGCCCCCTTCCTCTGAAGTTTTGGAATCTCTCTCAACGTCTTCTACCAGTTATTTCTTCAAGAACCTTGGGAGTATTCCTCTCATCAAGGGCTTTTAAGACTTGTTCTTCAATTTCCCTTTTAAAAAACTTTTATTCATACACTAGTAAAGAACTCTATAATGCTTCTACAGACAGTTCATTGCTAATGACGTATGTCAGGCAAACAAAACCTTACGTACCCGCAAGTGCACGGGTCAAATGTAGCACTCAATAAGTAAGGGTCGAATCCATAGGGACTAGATGTACGAAATGCTAAATAGCTAGATTACACTACTTTACCTACTAAACTAACCTAATGCATGAAAATAAATAGAGAAGCACCTCGGGCATTAGGTCAAATACTTCATGAATGTAAAAAAAAAAGCATGATTTATATATATTACTAGAGAAAATGGATTCAAGAGTTACCGACTTATCTCAAGTCGGTTACCTACACGATGGTCGAGATCGATCTCTCGTCTCGCACCAACGAGAGGATTTTAAGTGCAAATCATAAATTCCTAAGTGGCTATGACAAATCCACTCGAACTTATTTTTTGGCCAAAACTCAGGAAGATCGCTTTCATGTTTGTTCCCGAGCATCATGTGAGTATGTGCACGTGAAATCTCTACTCTGACACAAATCATAATTAAGCATGAAACAAGCTCCTAATAACAAATACATATTAATAACAACGATGAGAAATAATAGATAAACGAGGAGAGGATTCAAATGACGGTTCCGGCTTTCTCAAGTCACGAAACATGTTCTTCTACCTCGATCAAGAATAATTTCTTGTCTTGCACCAAGGTGAAGATCATTACGAACAAACCTTATTCTCCTAAGTAACCTCTCCGAATCTCTTGACCAGAGCGAGAAACTCATGCTCAAATCGTGACCTACGTTCGACAAACATTTCTCAAGTACTCAACGAACACCAAATAAACATTAACATGTGGTACCATAAATTCATGTAAATATCAATATTTTTCTACCAATTGAGCCCTAAAATCTACAATTTTTCATAGATAGCAAGTTTGAAGCAATTCAATTCACAAAGACCCGAACCCGAGACGGTCCGATTTTTCTACACTAATTCAAACAACAATTCACACAATTAATTCAAAAATCAACAATAATAAAAGATGTAACAGTTGTAGAAAATCTAAATTAAACAAACATAAATCTGAAATTAAAACGTAAGCAAGAAGCGAAATGGGGGTGAGCCAAACTAGCCGGAAAACAGCCGGAGAAGGAGCATCGGAGCTTGAGTTGTTCTCCGCTGGTTAGGGGCGAGGTAGTGAAGCTCTGACGTAGTTCGAGGAGGGCTGGGCAGCTTCTAGCGGGGAGGAGGTCGAGAAATGGGCTGGAGCGGCAGCAACTGAAGTTTTTTGCAAAACCAGCTGTTGTCGCTGATGCTGACGGTGCGGCGGCTGGAGCAAGACTCAGCGGCGGTCAGAGGACGGTGAGCGGCGCCGGTGGTGGCTGGTTGGAGCCAGCCAAGGCTGGCTACGAAATTTGGTCCGCCTCATGCTGCTGTTGCGCTTCAGATCTGCTTCTGCTCGTGAAGGAGATGTACGGGAGGAGAGAGTAAAGCCACCAATGGTCCTAATAGTTTGCACGTTTTACCAAAGAAGTCCTATAACTTAGGAGTTATCCTAGTGAGTCCTAATACTTGACTACGTTGTTCAACTGAGTCCTAAAACTTAAGGGAATCTTTTGACATAGTCCTAACACCGATTCCAGTCATTAAAGTTTTTAAGAAAGTTCAGATAGGTCCAACTTGTTCTGAACTATTCATTTTGAGCACTAACTTGGCTCTGATACCAATTTTAAATTTTAACTCAGGTTATACTATGAAAAGCACACGAAATAAAATATTAAAATAAGGGAATGATAAAGCCACACCCAACTGGTATTATAACATCAAAGATTCAAAATTACAATAATCTACTGAGTACCAGATGTTCACAAAAAACATGAATTAATGTTGATGGATGGAAGCACACAAAGCTCCAACAGGTACACACGTACAGCAGTTACACACGTACAAGCCAACTCCAAAGCAAGCAAAGAACTTGAACGATATTTAGACTAGATTTCTGAATAGAAAGACGTTCAACACATGAACTGAGAGAAGTAGAGAGAGAATTATTTTTCGAGAGAAAATTGTGGATGCCTTCCTTCTGCTTCAGAGCCTTCTATTTATAGGGGAGGAGAAATATTCCTTCTTATCTTCTTTCTTAGCTGGCAACCACCAATAATATTAACTTTAATAAAGGTGGCATCTTTTCTTTCTG
>JBBYHH010383679.1:0-11845 GCA_038382905.1 Daphne laureola | reverse complement strand
ATTAAGGGGATGAGTCCTTTGAAGGATCTCAGTAAGGGTTTAGGCAAGACTAAGGGTTTTTGATAAAAACGTTTTTCCTGCATAAAGATATTGGCGTGCTATGAACAGTTCATGGTATAACGTAATGTGCAGTGACATGATATGCATATAAAACCTTCCAACAGTATTTAACCATGCACCGGTAAACCGATATAAACAAGTATGGTAAACAACGTAAACAATTGTTCACAGGTAGACCCAGCGGCTCTAAGCATCACACCGGCCTATCCCTGGCAATGAACAATAGCCCGGCAGCTCTAAGCACTCCACCGGTCACTGGCGGCTCTAAGCTTCACACCAGTCTCTGGCAGCTCTAAGCATCATGCCAGTCTTCTACGCAACAATCAAAAATAGTAACATTAACGATGAACACAATAAAGTAAGACCCATACTCGGATCATCTAATGATCCAGCATACAGATCATAACATGATCACTGATACCGCTAGGTCATCTATGACCTTGACTCTGATCATCGCACAATCGTTAGACTACCAGATAACTTATCGATATACTTACCGACTCACTTAGAGCAACTCCGGGCGCGTAAAACCTGCACGCCCCTAACCTTACCCTGCAACCAGTCGGAGACCCCAACACCGGTCTAGGACTGATCGCAACCAACCCATGCTGTATGAAAACATACACGAGAAGGTTGAACCCTTACCTGGAAGCACGTAAGCAAAGCTGTCCTTACTCGTTCCTGCTCTAGAATCCTTTTCCTTTCCTTATCGATTCTCGTTACCAAACAAATTCCAATACAGATCAGGTACATGTAATATACACTAGTATGTCACCATTCACACTTAACAGAATACCATTCACATTCCGACTGTGCATTAACCTTAGTAAAATTCCATTCTACACAGAACCTTACTTCGGGTTCGTTACGCAAACGGTAACCAAACCTTATCCTTTACCTTTGTAACTTCACATGCATAACCAATACACTAATACAGAGCTATACATGCAATAACATCAGACTTTCCCTTTACAGATGACTATTTCCAAAAAATGACCAATATCGCAAACCTTCAATAAACCCATTCTACGGTGTGATTCACAACTTAGTACAAGTACTAATATTGCTTAGAATCACTATACAGATACAAAAAAACCATCAATTCAACAATTCTCAGCATTTCAGACTTACACCAATTCCTATGGTGTTTGTCTTCGCTCGATGATTTAGCAACAATTGGATGTTAGTCCAAGTATTAATATTGCTCTAAATACCTTTAATTTCACTTATTTGAGCTCAATTGAACCGTTTCCTAACAATTCAATTTCAGAGGTTCAAGAACCCTAATCTCCCAAATTCTTCAATTTGCATCTAAACAAAGATGTAAACTATGTTCCAACCTTCAAACTACCTCTAGAACATGCTTACAACAACAAATACAACTTTAAACGTTCCGCAACTAACCTTCAAATTCAGACCACTTTCCGGAAATCCGCCAAAAGAAGTTTTCGAAGCTCGAATCTTGTAGTAGTGTTGTTAATCCTTCAAATCCCGCATGGAATCGTCGTTTCCCGTCGATTTAGAAGCTTAGAAGTGGATTTAGGGTTAGGGAGAGAGATTTTAGAGAGAGAGAGAGAAGAGAGAGAAGAAAAACGAAATTCTGAAGAAGAAATCGCCGGAACCCGTTTTAAAACGGTGGGGATCGCGGCGTTCAACGCGGCGCCGCCGCGCAGCCCGTCTGTCTTCAACGTGCAATGCGGCATCCAACGCGGCGTCTGTGCGGCGCCCGCCACCGTGCCTCCCTGCCTCCGTCCGTGCCACGCGGCGTCAGCGCGACGTTCCATGCGGCGTCCACCGCGGCACATCGCTGCCTCTAAACTTGCATCGCGGCGCACACGCGACGGTCCGTGCGGCGCCGCCGCTCCGCCCCTCCTTGCCTCCTTCCATTTCTGACCTCCTTCGTCGGCCACCACCCTATTACACCGAGCGTAGAACCTTCATACTCCCGTGCCGATACCGACCTACCTTTTACCGACTGAACTACCCTCGACACGACCCTTCAAAACTAAACCCTAACACGAAAGTACCCGCACAACAACTACCAACTTATAACCCTAATACGAGTTTACCTGAACAATAACCACCAAACCTGAAATTAAACACACATTTATTTAATCTCATACGTACCTTGTATTAACGAAATAAATTTTACTGCCGTCTCGATCCTTTTAATGCCGGAAAACCCTATCGGACTTTAACGGGTGTAACATATCCCGTTTGTCTTCATTTGGAAGGTGAAAGAGAAAAGTGGAAACTCAACAGACCACCTGCACCATCTCTTACAACTCAGGGCTCCGTGCCCCCCTCAATTGATCCTACTTGATCTCACCACAAAGGCCTAGCTAAGGGTGAAAAATGTGGCTCTTGTGGGAGGCACCCCAATGTTTTAAGTATTTAGGTGTGTTTACATTAATTGTTTAGGTTCTTTTTTTTATTTTGGTCTAATAAAGCCTAATTAGTTTGATTGAGCCAATTTCAGGTACATGGATGACCATTTGGAAGAACAAAAATGGAAGGATACATCAAATTCATGAAGAATTGAAGAACAAGATGCAAAATGGGATGAAGGCAAACAAAAAAGGGAAATTTTCGGAAGCCAAGGCGATACCCCTAGCGCCATAATGTGGCACCATGCACAATCTGAAGCGCCACTTAAGCTAATCAGGGAGACCATATTTTGCAAAGGGCACCATTTCAAAGCACCACATATGCGCCTCTCCATGGGCCATGCAAAGGTCTAGAGCAAAATGGAGAAATTTTCAAAAGGCAATGCACTGGTTTGGGGTGACTTCAGGCAACATGAAGCACCACTTTTGGAAAACATTGCTCATGGCGTCAGTTGTTGGCGCAACTTTATTGCGCCATGGCCATCGCAGGCACCAGTAGCTTGCAGACATCACTCCAGGAAGTAGCACTTTGTACTATCAAAGATGCTCCAGCTCTAACTTTTACTCCTTCAACAAGTTTCTCTTCGATTCTTCCTTGAGGCGCAAGCAAGGTCAATTTATCCATCATTTTTACTCCAATTGGTAAGGCACAAACATCAAACACCATCACACATGGAGGGCAAGGTACAATCTCACTTCTATTTATTCTTGAAGATTAAAAGGTATGAATATTTATTTGAGCTTTATTATGTCATTAGAAGTTGAAACATTACCTTGATTACTTTGCCTCTTATCTTAAGCATGTTTATTGAATGTGTGATGATGTATGAGTTCTAAGGATGATAAGATTAATTTTTCCATGAATTATGAATTTAATTGACAAAAAAGAGCATGCGCTTTAAATGACTTCAGAAAATACAAAAAATAAGTTTCATGTCTTGTATGTCGTATCATGAGCATTTTATACATCACACTTGTATGTGCATTATTGACATAATCAGTGTGATGCCATTTTGACATTTGTTATGTATGCTTCATGACATGCCTAATGTGAACATGACATCTTAGCTCAATTCTCAATTTGCATATTTTTCACTTAAAATGCCTCTCTTGCATTCATGTCACATGCTTAATGTGCCTCTCATCCATGATGACTTGTATGTTCTGAAGCTTTACACTTTCATGCTAACATACAAGTTGTATAGAACGTCTTGAGTGTGACATTTGTAAATACCATTTTTGTGAGTCACACTCCATACCTTGTACTAATTGAAGATTTTTAGGTACTTTGAAAAGCAAGGAGATGAACAATTTCTTCACCTTTGTGGAACTCCGGGAGTAAGTAGTTGTTACCCGCACCTCAAAGGCATGAAGGGGGCCTCTTTGGCCCCCAAGGTATGATTCCCAATTCTCTTACCTTGTCATATCCCCTTCCATCGCATGAGGACATGCTACAATTTAGGTTTGGGGGGGATTTTGTTGTATTGATTGGAGTATTGTATGATTATGCCTTTGATGAAGTATTGAATCTTAATCACCACCCAAGCATCTATTTTTATCTTTTCTAGGATGTATATAATTTATTTTCAAAACCCCCAAAAAAAAATCAAATTTTCGCCTAAAATACAAAAAAATCATAAAATTGAAAATATTTGTGAGCAAGTTGTATGTAGAATATGATGAGTGTGTATGTTTTCTATAATGGAATTGCATGTTTTATAACATAGTTTAACTTTTTCTAGGAACGGATCCTACTTAAAGTATATTTGTGGACTATGTGAAGTTTTGTTTTGAGTGTTGTATGGTGTTAATTTAGGATTAAAGTTAGTACTTGAGCATGAAAAGTTTCACATAGGAGGGTTAGAAAACTAAGTTAATAAAAATTGTAGGAACTGAGATTTAGTTAGCTTGTGAATGACAATTTTCTAGGTGGGGACCTAATACGTGTACTCTAAGTTTAGTCCATTTAAAATGATAGTTATGGTCATGGGTGTCAAAACCATGGCTTAGCCTAACTCCCTCTTCCGAGTGTGAACTTAAAGTACAAGTATGCGTTCAAGCGCACCTTAAGGTGGTTGAGCCCGGGATGATACTTACACATGTTTTCTGTTACACTGTATTCATGACCTATAGTCCCTCTCCTAGGATCCTACCTTAAGAACTTAGGCACCCATCCTCACACAACTTAAAAATGGGTGCAAAAACATAACAACACCTAAGAAAAGAAAAATAAAAAAATGTGTAAAAACAGAAAAATACCATAAAACAAAGAAGGAAGTGAATAAATGGAATAAAAAGTGTTGAGCAATGGGCAACCCGCATTCACTAGATAAATCTCAAGGCTAAAAAAATTTCATTAAAGTATGAGTTTGTGCTTTCCTTAGAAGTAATAAATGTTAAAGAATCAATGTGCCTCTTTGATTTTCACTATGCGTGCATGTTAAACAATTCTTCACATGTGTTAAACAATTCTTCACATGTGGTTCACTTGTGCATTTTCTGAGTGGTGGATATTTCGTTAGAATTACTTAAGCTATGTTGAACATGTTTGTTCTTAATTTGTACACTCACTCTGATTCTCTTCATTTGCTTATACCAAAAAGAATTGTTTTGTAAATACTTTAGGTAGTTAAATTTAGAAATCTTGATTTTTTACTTTCCTAGATGCTGTCGTTGCTCAGGACTAGCAATGATCTGGGTTTGGGGGTGTGATGAGTGTACACACATGCACACATTTTCGGGGTGTTTAAGATAAAATTCTCATCATTTATGCCTATTTTATCATGTCATTACTACATTTTATCTATTTTGTCTATCTTTTGTAGGATGCACATCTTGGAGGTGAAATTAGAGTTAGAAGAGCGTAAATTAGAGATTCGGGATGGAAAATAGCAAATTACGGAGCATAGAAGATCATCCCGAGCTATATTGGAGAATTGGAGTCTAAAAGAAGAAGTTATCAAGGCCAAATTGCACAAATCAAGAAGTAGAGTGCAAAACTGCACGAAGCCCGACGTTACTACCAAGTGCCAATTAGGCGCCTCAAACTGGTGCCACTTTATCAAGTCTTGGCACTACTATCAGGCGCCAATTAGGCATCTCAACTTGATGCCATTCATTAGCCCGAGCACCATATTTAGCACCTCCAAGGCACTAGTCTCGCAGTGATCAGGCGTGGGTCAAGGCACCAGTTTAAGGAGTAACTTGCCCCATCAAATGTGAGGGAGGCGCTAGTTTAAGGTGCCACTTTGGCACCTACAACTAACGCCTCAAATCTTCTCTCTTCTTGCGATTAGGCATTCTTATCCCACTGAGTACGAATTAAGGGCTATTGTTAAGACCATTTTGACCCCTTTTTAGTTGCCTAACATGACCAACTTGTTTAGGGTCATTTAGGACTTTAGGAACTATTATAAATAGGTGTTTAGGGTCAGTTTCTTAAGGAGGCCAGAATAGTTACGAATTTTGAGGAGATTTTGGAGCATTTTGTGCATTAGAGAGCTCTTCCATGGGAGGTCATGGCCTTTCATCATGATCAAGCATACTAGAGTGACCTCTAAACTTATCTCTTTATTTATGAATATGTTTTCTTCTATTTGCATGATGATTTCTATTATTAGCATGTATCTTAGTGAGTAGTAGCTTTTGATCTCCTAGGATTAGCTTGCCTAGGAGGTTATCTATGCCTAACATGCTTGTTTGATTAGATGTTGAATCTATAAACTTGTATCATCATATGTCATGTATGTAGTATGCTAACCCTACATTTACATGCGATTCTGGTAATTTATTGGAGTATTCGAAAGAATTTCCGGTAGATTAGACTTAAGAGAATCAATTGGTGGGTCTTATAAGAGTTCGAGAGAACCTTGTTTCATAAATTAGTAGTTATTGCTTGTTGATATTACCTCAAGGGGTTCATTGTTAGAGCACGAGAGTGCCTAATAGAGGATTTCCTAGTGAGAGGGAGGAGGGTTATCCGAGAGGAAACCGGACCAAATTTCATGCATATATCTGATTATGACATGTGAAGCGTAGAGAATTCCCATGATTAGGCCAAACGACCCTAGGAGAACTTTTACAACTGTTGAATCTCTTTTAAGTAATTTACATCTTTACTCTGTCTTTCTTGAAAAACAAGTCGTTGATTTTCATCGTTACTCAAACTATTTCCATATTGGTAAGTAGTCATCAGTTGAACTATTCTCATATCGGTAGGCAGTTCTCACATAGAACTTAGCAAATTATCAACACTCTCTCTTGGATTCGACCGTCACTTTTGAGCCACCATACTAGGATTGATTAGATTGTTCTTGCGTAGTGAAGACTCATAAATATTAAATTTGTGCGTACTATGATCATCCATTTGGCTACAAATATCCAATTTGATATTTTTGTTTGAAATTTACGTTACCAATTTTCCCTAATTTTAATTTCTATTTTTGTAATTCGTCTAAATATTTCCTGTTACATTTTTTTGTCATTTGATAATCTCATTAACATTTTTATTTTTCACTAATATATGTTGGATTTAAACCCGCAATGAAGTGTGGGGATAAGAATCCTAGTATACTACTGTTTTGGGGGATTATACAGGTTCAAGATTGCAGTCTGAGTGAGGGATTCGACATCTTAGTCTTCCTTATACTGTTTGAGCATATCGCCACGAAGCTGCTGGGTTGCAAGGCGCTAAGTTTTTTCAGGATATCCAGTCAGGTATATGTGGTTGTAAATGTGTGAGATCTATATGTAATGGTTATTATTTTGCTAATTTATTTGTATATACATGTAGGTTGAAGTGAATCGCAAAATTCATAAAATGATCATGATGCGGTGGATGTAGGAGGTGCAAATAACATATTTCAATTTTCAGAATTAGAGATTTGCATTCACTGAGAAAAGTAGTTGAAGTCGACTGTGGCTGGGAGATAGATTTGACTATGACATGAAATTTAAATGTAAGTTACATTATAGAGTATGTGGTGGATGTGATTACTTATGCATGTCGTCTAACCCACCTTTTCAATGTTACAGGTGATGCATGAAGGAAAATCTTGGCCCTGGGAACCCTTGGATTCAATGAAATTTTCATCCGAGTGTCCACATCCACCGGATGTGGAATCAGTCAAGCGGTACTGTTGTCTATTTTATCATTTATGAATGTGTAATTGTATATGAGAGAACAAATGTATCATTTTATTTATTTTAAGTGTCATATAGGTTGAAGAAAGGAAATGAAAAGTTATATATCGATGAGCCACCGAAGGAAGACGTAGATGAAATGCCACTGAATGATGATCATGTCAATATCAGGTAGTTTTCAAATATTAGATCTCTTTGTAACTGTATTCTTCATTTAATTTCTCATATATGGCAGTGGAAACGGTTCAGATCATCCGGTTATGGATCTTTCGGATGGAGTTTAATGAACTTAAGCATAGTTGATTGTTTGAAGAAGGTGGTGTTTTACTATTGTATGTGCATTCGTTAGTTTATGTACGACAAAATTATACTCCCTCCATCCATGAAAAGTTGAACCATTTATTTTGATAGTTTCACAGTATTTAATCTATAATTTTTTTCACAAATGTTTAGATATTGAAAATTAAATATTTCATATGTGTATCATAATTTGAAATTTAAATTTTCTAAATATATTTTTTCTGGATTTTTTTTCACACTTTATCTTTGATAAACTTTAAGTTAAATATTGAACTTTGAAACAACAAAATCAAATGATTCAACTTTTCATGGACGGAGGGAGTAATTTTTTTTTCATAATAAATGAAGTAATAGTAAATTTATCATCTTTAGTTTATATTCCGAATATATTATATGCATGACAATGTTCCAATTGGAAATTTAACACATAACTTTGTAAAATTAAATAATTATGCATAAATTTATTCAAATGAATACATGGTTCATAATGAGACGTGATAAATTTTGTGAAATATTAATTTTTTGAACCGGTGCTATAGACGAGTATTAGAATTAGTTTGGTTCTTTATTCTCAAATTCTCTTCCCATTAATAATTTATTTGATTGCTAAAAAAGTTAGAGTATGTAGTATAACTTGAAAATTTCCAGCTTTATATTTATTTTTTTTATTTCATTTTTTGTATAACTTCTACTTAAGAGTAATTAGGTTAAATTATATAAAATCTTAAATTCATTAAATTTTTTGCGCGTACACAAAATGTAAAATGATTTGGGGCATGGTACACTATCCAAGCATGCGCCATAGCATGCCTCCCAAGGATACCCAGGCGTGCGCCTCCGCGGGTTCCGCAGGACAGCTACCGCGAGCGCAGGCGCAGGTAGCCCCATCAAGGGGTGCGCATAGACAGCCCTCGCGTGAGACTCAAGGTGATTACGCCCCCCTCCACTCGCGATACCGCAAGTGGGCCCCGTCCACATTCCCTCGCACGCATAACTCCCACACATGACTCCCACGTTCTCCTCGGCTCCCACGTTCTAAGTTGGCACGTCGCACATGTTCCCTACAATGTGGAGACGTGGCCCGGCAATTATGGAGACAACTCCATATATAAGGGGGTTAATCTGAGAGAAAATGTATGATATTCTCTCTGACAAAAGACTACTATAGCTCGAACTTTGAACTGACTTAAGCATCGGAGTGTGCTCCTGAGGTCACAACCTCGGGTCCTTTTCAGGTTTGGAGCCAACGTCGGGGAAACATCGGAAATATTAGAAGCAGCAAGTCACATTATCTGGATAGCTGAAACTCAGGCTATCAGATGGACGCCGTCTGTGGGAAACAAACGCAACCCACAAAACTCATAATGCCAAGAACGAGGGCTAGTGAATGCCTCAACGAAGGAAGAGCCAATGGCAAAAACGAGAACCCGCCACATCAAGAGGACAATGTCTCCGTTCACACTGTCGGAGAAAGTGCCACTCATAGAGAAGCTGCAGGAGACATCCAACAAAACGTACTACTTCAACGAACCAACATAGCGGGCCTGGATCAGGCCGCAATGACCGCCATAACGGAGGCGGTGGCAGATAACCTCCGGAATACTCTAGCGGCGACTCTCAGAGGAATATTGGATGACGCTGGAGCCATCCCAAGAGCATGCCAAGCAGTCAGTGCACCGCCACCGCCACCACTGCAACAAGAAAACACGGCGGACCCTGCTCACACCGCCGGCCTTAGCGCACTCGTCCGGTGCCTGGAGCAGATGGAAAAGTGAGAAGAGAGGATCATTACCTCGGGCGCAAGACTGGGTATGAGCCACCTCTGGACCTAGCCATTCACAAGCCAAATACTCGCCTCGCCACTACCGGAGCAGTTTCGGCAGCCAAAGCTCGATGTCTATGACGGACTCTCCGATCCAGACGTGCACCTCCAGCGATACGTCTCAGCAATGGCCATCGCCAGAGCAGACGACAGCATCATGTGCCGTGCCTTTAGCTCCACACTGACTTGTGCAGCAGCCGCATGGTATAGCATGGTTAAGGGTAAGTAGTTTAACTCCTTCGAGGAACTATCTCTCGCCTTCTCTAACTATTTTATAGGCTCCAAGCCCTCGCCGAAAACACCGGCCCACCTGCTCAAGGTGCGGCAGCATAAGGAGGAGCCTCTAAGGGAATACATCCAACTTCCAGGCTGAAGCGATCCAAGTCCCTAACCTGAGTGAAGAAACGAGACTCCTCGCAGTCATGCAAGGGCTCCAATGGGACTCCAAATTTTTTGTGGAAGTAAATACTAATCCCCCGAGCAGCATGGAGCAGTTCCTTGCCCGAGCCATCAGATTCATGCATGTAGAGGAGATAATCAAGCCACAAGACAAGTCATTGCAAGCTGAAGGTAGAATCCAGAACCCGCGAGGCCAAGACAACAGAGGGGGGCGAAAGCGCACCCAGTTCTCATCCCAGTCTACGCGAGACCACCAGTATCCGCGCCTTCCACCTCTCCGAGACTCTCGAACCAACATCCTCCATATCCTCGAAACACGGCGTGAGGTACCAAGGTGTCCACGCCACATGGCTAAGCAGGCCAGCGTTCGATCGAGCAAATCTACCAACTTCAGCACTCCACAGCCCAACTGGTCCACCATTGAGACGGCACATCAGTAGTGATCCCTCATGCAGACCCACTGATAATAACGGCTCGTATCGCAGGTTGGGATACGGACAGGAATTTTGTGGACACTAGAGCAAACGCAAACGTAATCTACAAGAAAACTCTCTAGGAGGCCAAGGTTCCCCTCTCACGCATCCAACCTGCGAAGGGTGCAACCTATGGCGTGGGGAAAGAAGATATCCCCACACTGGGGATAATCACCCTCCGATTCATGATGATGGGGATAACAGCCCATGAAGCTCTAACCTGGAGCTCCAGCTTTATCGATTTCATCATCCTGGACCTATCGTCGTCATTCAACGTGATCATTGGAAGGCACACCCAAGTAGAATTTCACGTGCGATGTAACGTGCGCACCCTCACACTGGAACTTACAGCGAGTGCGGGCGATGCCTACATCTACGTGAGCCAGAATGTCTCGCGAGGTAACTACATGGCATCCCTAACCGGGCCCGCGCAGATGACACTGCCGGCGCAGCCAAAGAGGCGCCAATCCACTCCTAAGAACGTAACACAAGAATGCGCAGTTGAAGCCCCAGACCTTTCAGGTGACACCAAGGAAATGGAGATATCTCCGGGGAAGAGGTTCCGCATTGGGAAAGACCTTCCATCGCCAACTAAAGATGCCTTCATCCACCTACTTCAGGCCAACCTGGACGTCTTCATATGGAGCCCTGTTGATCTACCGGGCGTCGAACCCAAAGTGATCTCCCAGAAGCTTAATGTTCTCCCTGATTTCACCCCTGTTAGGCAGTAAACAAGAGGCATTCCCCCGGATCGAAAGGAATTTGTACGTTCAGAGGTTTAGAAATTGGTTGATGCTAATATAATTAAGGAAATTCATTATACTGATTGGGTCCCTAATATCGTTCTGGTTCTAAAAGAAAGTGGAGAGTGACGTCTCTGCATTGACTATAAGGGGGTCAATAGAGCATGCCCCAAAGATCCATATCCACTACCTCCCATCGATCAACTCGTCGATACAACAGCAAGATACCCGGTCCTGTCCTTTTTTGATGCTTACAGTGGATACCACTAAGTATATATGGACTCTGCGGATGCTATTAAGACATCATTCAGAATGGGCGAGGCCAACATTTCAAAGGCTCATGAATCGAGTCTTCGCAAGCCAAATCAGGGGGAACCTAGAGGCCCACGTCGATGACATCGTCATTAGAAGCGGTACCAGATCAGCACACTTGGATCATCTAGAGGAGACCTTTGGAAACTTGCGAGCTTACAACATGAGACTCAACCCAACGAAGTGTGTTTTTGGTGTAGGAGAGGG
>JBBYHH010383678.1:0-20340 GCA_038382905.1 Daphne laureola | reverse complement strand
TATAATAAATAACATATAAAATAATTAAGGACATATTATTTCAGACATTGTTGTTGATTTCAAATAACATATAAAGATGTTAATATGAATATGACTTTCAGATATATTAAGAAATCAAATCCGTCAAATTGTAATAAAAAAGAATTTCACATCACGTTTACGAATCAAAACTATGAGTATTTATGGCTGAAACTACACAAAGCATTAAGGTATGATATCAGAAAAATTTGTAACTACACGTGATCTGTAATTACCACCGAATTAGGGAGCCATATCATTCTGCATTAAACATAAAATCAAAACTCTACTTCTCTAAACAATTTCAACCGAAATTTCAGCTCGTTAATTGAAAAAAATAACGTTCACCTTTAAATTTAAAATAACAATAATCCTTCTAAATAAATAAATATTAAAAAAATATTTCATATTTAACGGTAATCATTAATGGATATACATATACCGGAGCATAAATAAGACATTGTCAAGAATATTAGAGCTGGTTTTTGCTAATTAAGGAGGCAAACATTTACTCAATGATGTTGATTAAGTAACGAATCTGTGGTCAACGTACGTTTTATCAAATGCGATCAAGCTAGCTAGGTTTGCTGAGCACATCACAGCACTATATACGCAACTCGAAGTCATATAATAATTTAAAATTATTAAAACTCTTTCTTTACTGGATTATCCTAAAATTATTAAAACATTTTTTTTCATTTAATAAATTTTTTGACATAGGAAAATAAGGTAAGGGTGTGTTCAATTTTTTTTAACAAAAAATAAAATTGATCATTTATAAGAAGCATTTGAAATTATTGTGACATATATATACAAGCGAAAATGGAGGAAAATAGTTAGTTTATGATTTATTTGATGAAAAAAATAGCTGGTGCGGAAAATCCGAACGTCCCAGTTTGTCTTTCTCCAACTGTGTGAACAAGTGTGAACACATTTCGTTGCTTAAATTCCTACACATTTACAAATACAAATTTTAATTAATTCAACACTCTAATTCACATCATTAAAAGTAAAGACAAAAAAATCAAAAAACCCAAAGAAAGAAAATGCTAAATTCAATACACTCACATGAGCTCTTTGTTAAACTTGAGGGTTTGTTGGTTTTTGTTGACCATTAAGGCTAACTCCATACTTGTTGGGGCAAGAGTGTCACTTTTATCCAAATTCAATATTTGAGGGTTTAAGTGTTAAGTTTAATAAAGTTTAGTGACACTTTGATAGTTAACCCACTTGTAACCACTTTAAGTGGCTGAAATCGTATCCTGGACGCAGTGAGGGAGAAGAACAGAGACAAGGATACGAATTGCATTTTTTTGAATCAGGAGAGTTCATTTTGTGTGATCAAGTGATGACGGAGAAGACGGTGGCCATCGGCAAGGGTTCGAGCACCGGGTTTGTGAGTAGAGCTTCACGATTTTGTTCTTCACCTTCGTTTTTGTCTACGAGCAGGTTTGAGCTCTCGTGATTGAGCTTTATTATTGTGATTTTTTTGTTCGAATCTACTGGATCAGTTGAGCTTTGTTGGAGTAGTGTTTCTCCTTGTTGAAAGCTTGTTGCAGGAACCCGTAGAAAGTGATTTTGTTCCCAAATCACTGTGATTGATTCAAGTTAGGTTGAACGCTTGAATCTTTGAACTCTGTACTATTTTTCTGATAGTGGAGATCGTGTCGGTTTGTCCCGTGATTTTTTTCTCTATACTGGAGGGTTTTTCACGTTAAATTTAGTGTTGATTTATTTTCTTACGCTCGTTATTGATGTTGCCATTTTTTGCTGAATTAAAGGTTCTTGTTAGTGATTGGTGAATTATTAGATTGACTTGATTAATTGTCTCATTATTCAGTCCTCGTCCAATTTTCGCATTTGCGCACAACAAGTGGTATCAGAGCTATGGTTAGAGGAGAACAAATGAGTGACAGTAGTTCGGATTCGATGATTAAATTGACTTCATCGAATTATTCTATTTGGAAGCCATTGATGGAGAATCTACTGTATTGCCTCAATTTATATAATCCTATTACAGGTGATTCTGCCAAGCCTGAAAATATGACAGCTGATAAGTGGGCTAAATTGAAGAGCAAGACACTCGGCACCGTTAGAAGATGGATGGATATCAGTGTGTTCCACCATGTTTCTGCAGAGACAAATGCTAAAGCCTTGTGGGAGAAGTTGGAAGGTTTATTTGAGAGGAAAACCGCACAGAACAAAGCTTTCACAATCCGCAAGCTTGTGAATTTGAAGCTTAAGGAGGGACAATCAGTTTCTGAGCATTTGAATGATTTTCAGAACTTGATTAACCAGTTGACTACTATGAAGTTGGTGCTTGACGATGAGTTGCAAGTTTTACTTCTGTTGAGTTCCTTGCCGGATACCTGAAAGACTTTAGTGGTTACTCTTAGTAACTCGACCGCAGATGGCAAACTCACATTGAGCTTGGTCAAAGAGAACTTGTTCAACGAAGAAACAAGGAGGAACGAGTCGGGCACCGAGTCTTCACAAGCTCTTGTCACCGAAGTCAGAGGTCGCAACAACAGTAAGGGATCTAAGGGTAGTCAGGGGAAATCTGGTAATCGGTTGAAATCTAGAGAAAGCAGAGACTATCATTATTGTGGGAAGTCTGGTCATTTGAAAAAGAATTGTTGGAAGAGGAAAAAGGATGAGAAAGAGGGTAAAGCATATGAAGACAAAGGTACAGCTGCTATTGTAGAGTCAGTGGATGATGATCCTGTTACACTGGTTTGTGCACAGGGGGATTGCTATCATGTTACTAATCCGCATGTCCAGTGAATAGTCGATTCGGCTGCATCCTATCACGTTTCACCCAAGAGAGAGTTGTTTACTACTTACAGGGAGGTTGACCTCGGTGCGGTGAAGATGGGTAACACTACCCACTCTAGGATATTGGGGATTGGTGATATTATTGTGCGTACTAGTTTGGGTATCACATTGACCTTGCGGGATGTGCGTCACATTCCAGATATGCGGCACAACCTCATTTCAGTGAATGTTCTTGAGCGAGAAGGGTTTGACCAGAGCTTCAGTGATAAAGTGTGGAAGCTGAACCATAGTTCTTTGTTGGTGGCAAGAGGTGATCTTTGCTGCACTTTGTATAGGACACGTGTTGGTGTCTATGGCGGTAGTTCGCTGAATGTGGTTGAAGATGGTACTTCCAAGAATTTGTGGCATAAGCGGCTGGCACACATCAGCGAGAAAGGGTTGGAAACTTTGGCAAAGCAGTCCCTCATTCCTATTTCCAAAGGTACATCACTTGACCCTTGTGATTTCTGTTTGTTAGGAAAGCATCATAGAGTTTCTTTCAATGTTGCCTCGACTACAAAGAAAAAAAAACTTGAGCTATTAAACTCTTATGTTTGTGGTCCCCTCGAGGTGGAGTCCTTAGGTGGTAACAGGTACTTTCTTACATTTATTGATGATGCTTCACGCAAGACTTGGGTGTACATGTTGAAGAAGAAGAGTCAGGTGTTCGACTGCTTCAAGATATTTCACACCATGGTTGAAAGGGAGACTGATGTGCACTTGAAGTGTCTCTGTACAGATAATGGTGGTGAGTATACCTCTAATGAGTTCAAGGGGTATTGCAAGAAACATGGTATTCGTCATGAGAGAATGACACCCGGTACACCACAACATAATGGGGTAGCAGAGAGAATGAACCCCACCATTATTGAGAAAGTCAGATGTATGCTGAGAATGTAAAATTTGCCAAAGACATTCTGGGGTGAAGCTGTAAGTACTGTTGTTTACCTGATCAATAGGACTCCATCAGTTCCTTTTGATTTTCTGGTTCCAGAGAATGTTTGGACAGGGAAGAATGCTTCTTATGCACACTTGAAAGTGTTTGGTTGCAAAGCATTCATGCATGTACCCAAGGATCAGAGATCGAAGCTGGATAATACTGCCAAACCGTGTATCTTTGTGGGATATGGTAGTGAGGAGTATGGCTTCAGAGTATGAGATCCAGAGTTAAAGAAGGTGGTTAGCAGCAGGGATCTTGTTTTCCGTGAGCATGAGACTATTAATCATATTGGGTTGAAGGAGGAGACTTCAGATACTGTTGGTGATGATTTGACACCTACACCGACTCCATCAGTTGCCACAGATGGAGATGCTATAGAACCTAGAGTGGAGCAGCCAACTATGGTTGATGAACAAGGTGATGACGACTTTGCTGAGCATGATATGGGTTTTGAGCAGAGGGAGCAGTCCCCTCCTTTAGAAGACGTAGAGCCTCAGCTGAGGAGGTCTACTCGAGAGTGTCGTCCATCTACCAGGTACTCTAGTTCTGATTATATCATACGTGTTGATGCGGGGGAGCCAGAGAGTTTCCAAGATGCTCAGGTTCATGCAAATAAGGACCAATGGTTTGCTGCAATGTAAGATGAGATGAGTTCTCTTGAGAAGAACAACACCTATGATTTGGTGGACTTACCTAAGGGTAAGAGAGCATTACAGATCAAGTGGGTGTTCAAGTTAAAAAATGATGGTGATAAGCTGGTAAAGTATAAGGCTCGCTTGGTTGTAAAGGGTTTTCACTAGAAGAAGGGAGTTGACTTTGATGAGATCTTCTCTCCTGTTGTGAAGATGTGTTCCATTCGGGTTGTACTTGGACTAGCAGCTAGTCTTAATCTTGAACTTGAGCAGCTTGATGTGAAGACTGCATTCTTACATGGCGATCTGGAGTAGGAGATTTATATGGTTCAACCAGAAGGATTTGAAGTGAAAGGTAAGGAAAATATGGTCTGCAGGTTGAAGAAGAGTCTTTATGGCTTGAAGCAGGCACCCAGACAGTGGTACCGCAAGTTTGATTCTTTTATGGTCGGGAGGAACTATAAAAGAACAGATGCAGATGCTTGTGTCTATGTTAGAACTTTTCCTGATGGTAACTTCATTATTGTTCTGTTGTATGTTGATGGTATGCTTATTTTTGGGAAAGATGCTTTAATGATTCGCAGGTTGAAGGATGAGTTGTCTAAATCCTTTGATATGAAGGACTTGGGGCCGGCGAAGCAAATTCTGGGCATGAGAATTATTCGTGACAGAAGAGTTGGTAAGCTGTGGTTGTCATAGGAGTCCTATGTTGAAAAGGTTCTTGACAGGTTCAACATGACAGATGCTAAACCAGTTAGCACACCTTTGGCGAATCATTTCAAGCTAACAAAGAAGTTGAGCCCAACTACAGCAAAAGAAAAGGAAGAGATGTCAGTTATTCCTTACTCCTTAGCGGTTGGGTCCTTGATGTACGCCATGGTTTGTACTCGGCCGGATATTGCTCATGCTGTTAGATTGGTTAGTAGATTTCTATCTAATCCAGGGAAGTCTCACTGGGAAGCTGTGAAATGAATTTTCAAATACTTGGGAGGTACTTCTAAATTATGTTTGTGTTTTGGTGGTGCTAAACCTGTTTTGGAAGGCTTTACTAATTCAGATATGACTGGTAACCTTGATGGAAGAAAGTCTACATCGGGTTGCATTTTCACTTTTGCTGGGGGAGCTGTTTCATGGCAGTCCAAGTTGCAAAAGTGTGTTGCTTTGTCCACGATAGAGGCGGAGTATATAGCAGCTAATGAAGCAGGTAAAAAGATGCTATGGATGAAGCGGTTTCTTCATGAACTTGGTTTAAAGCAGGAAGAGTATGTGATACATTGTGATAGTCAGAGTGCTATCGACTTGAGTAAGAATTCAATGTATCATGCTCGGACCAAACACATTGAGGTGAGGTACCATTGGTTGCGGTTGGTGACCGAAAACAAGCTCATGAAGCTTGATAAAATCCATACAGATGACAATGTAGCTGACATGTTGACAAAAGTTATTTCTAAGGAGAAGCTTCAGGTATGTGGCCTTGCAGCCGACATGTGTTCCGTGTAGAATACGGTGATGACATCTCCCTCTTTTGTGGAATTTGAGGGGAAAATTGTTGTGGCAAGAGTGCCACTTTTATCCAATTCCAATCTTTGAGGGCTTAAGTGTTAAGTTTAATAAACTTTGGTGATACTTTGATAGTTGGCTCACTTGTAGCCACTTTAAGTGGTTGAAATTGTATCCTGGACGCAGAGAGACGAGGAAGACGGATACAGATCGCGTTTTTGAACCAAGAGAGTTCATTTTGTGCGAACAAGTGAGAGGGAGAAGACGGTGGCCATCAGCAAGGGTTCGAGCACTGGGCTTGTGAACAGAGATCACGGTTTCGTTCTCCACCTTCGTCTTAGCCTACGGGCATATTTGAGCTCTTGTGATTGAGCTTCTTTATTGTGATTTTTTGGTTCAAATCTACTGGAGCTTTGTTAGAATTGTGTTTCTCCTTGTTGAAAGCTTGTTACAGAAACCCGTAGAAATTGATTTTGTTCCCAAATCACTGTGATTGATTCAAGTTAGGGTAAACGTTTAAATCTTTGAACTCTATATTATTTTTCTGATAGTTGAGATTGTGTCGGTTTGTCTCATGATTTTTCCCTCTATACTAAATGGTTTTCCACGTTAAATTTGGTGTTGATTTATTTTCTTACGCTCGTTATTGCTGCTGCCATTTTTCGCTGAATTACAGATTCTAATGATTCTCCAAGCACCAAGAGAGCCTTGGCCCAACTTCTGTTTGTTGACTAACAGGAAAAATAAAGAAAACTATATTTTTAGTCACCTAACCTTTCCCAAAATCACCAGTGCCGCTCTCACCTCCGTTCCTAACCAGATTGAAGAAGATTTATCTGCGACCCGTGGGATCCGGACACCGTAATATCACCAGTCGAAGCCCCGATCATCCGGGCCTTTATTGTTGTCAATCACTGTAAATTGGGGATGACCCGTTTTCCTTCCTCAATTTGTAAAATTGACGGTTTCATCACCAAATTGTTAAAAGTTTGGGAGAGTTACCGAGTTATTGAGTCAAAGCCCTTAACTACACTGAGTTTAATAGTTGAGGGTACGAATCTACCCGATCCAAAATTTGTGCCTTTAAATCAGCGAGACAACATAGTTCATAGTACTAATCTATATTTTGGCCAAAATTCTTCTTAAAAATTTGAGTCAAGTACAAGTACAAGAATAATAAATAGCTAGTTTTGTGGGATAAAAAGAGTATTATTTAATTTTTAAATTTTATATTTAATTTAAATTAATGCTAGAAAGTCGATAAAAAATACTACTAGAAAGAATATATGAGAAATAAAGAAAGAGAGAATTTATGAATTTTTAAAGAATAATATATTTGAAAACTCTAAACATGAAATATCACTTAGATATAAATATAAAAATCTAATTCAGATGAAAATAAAATGTACAATTACTTAAGAACATCTTATTAGTTCAAATAATAATTTGAAAGAATTTATGTATTTGTTTTTTTTCTTTTGAAAGAAAGAATACACCTTCTGTAAACAACAAAGTTCAAAATATAATTTTAAACTTTTAAATTCGAGGAAACGTCAGAGACATTAAAGAGAATTAAATCAGAGTAACTCAAAAATGAAAATTAAAACTTTCCCTCCAAGTACAAACGCTCCGCTACCAGCAGCTTCTCTCTCTCTCTCTCTCTCTGCAATCAAAGCTCTCGTCTGACGTCTCAATGAGTAATGGATTCAGTGATAAATCCGCATACAAATCCGTTTCCACTTCTCGTTTGCTCATCCAGGACATTCTCTTGCTTGACGAGCACCAGGAGGATCGCCTCTGTCTGATGGCGAATTGCCATCGCCGAGGAACGGCGGACAGAAGTTCGGCCGGAATCGGCTGCACGCGGTTCTTCGGCCGGCTCTTGCCATCGCTGCGGCGTCCGAAGGGCAAAATCACCGGGATTACACAGGATCGCGGCGAAGAGAATCTCCAGAGCTCCGGCGTTCGTCAGTCGCCGTCGGTATCGGAGCCGCAGACTTCTGCATCATCAGGTGAATTTTACTTGTATTCTGACATGATGATGATAGATTGTTTCAACTTCACATCAGATATTGTTTTGTTTTTCTTGCAACTTACAATGAATTAAGAGTTCAGCAAATTGCGTCTTTTAGTTGAACTGTGGCTTTCATTTTTTAAGAGCGCTTTATATATTTGCATTTGGTACCTAATTATCTCGCTTCTATCTGTATTTATCTACTATTTGACCTGGTACTGAATTCTTTAAATAATTGTGGTTTTTCATGTACCTTACTCTGAGATTGCCAAGTTGAAGGTTAACTTGGCTGTGACTTGTACACTTTATTCAATAACATTTAAGTCTACATGGTCTAGATAATTTATGAACAATTCTTCCATGCTCAAACGTAGAAACTGTTATTGAATAAGTTACCATAATTTCGTAGAAATTAAACACCAAAATTCTGTATAATGCTAGGTAAAAGGAGTGTTGGGTACTGTAGGAAGTCTCTCTCTCTCTGTTTTTTTTTTTTGTTCTGATAAAATGTAAGAAGTCTCTTAATTCAGGTTACTATGTGATGTGAATCATTATAATACATTTTTGTTCTGACTATGTTGGATAGGCTCCATAAACCTTATAGCATCAACCAATTGTCTTTGCCATACTCATTGTAAATGGGACAAAGGATTGATTTGAAAGGATATATGCAGAGAAATGTAGCAGCAGCGAGGCCCCTGTCAATGTGGGGTTTGGCTATTGTCTCTTGTATCTTCTTGCTGCATGTAAAAACGAGCTTGACCAAATGGTGGAGTTGAGGAGACAGATGGCAATCCTTCTCCATAACTCCAAAGCTGAACAGCAGACAAAAGAAGTTATCCAAAGAACACCTGAAACAAATGACATATATGCATATTCCGCAACTGAAATGGTCAATGTCCTTGCAACACCAAGCTCTGTGAGCTGTGGTAAGCCTTTAGAGTTTTGTTTTCCTGGATCAAAAGATTGTGTGGCAGGAATGGGTCAACTTGAACTGGAACTACAAGCTGAGTTGGAAATGCTGCAGCTGCATTTGGACACCAAGAAACTCGAAGGAAATTCATCCCTTGAAATGACAGAGGTACAAAGCTGCAAGTAACTGTTCATAGTCTCTTCATAGGACATAAAGCACCATCTTTTGTGCAAAAGTCATTTAATTTTACATAACCTTGCAGGTGACCTTAACGGGTAGTACCACTTCGAGCGTAAGTCATGAATGGAGTTCGGGAATGGTGATTGACCCTGAAGATGACACATGTGAAGTGCATAGTGGAGTTTGTCCCCTTGAACTTGAGAGAAGGTTGCATGAATTACTAGAAGCAAGGCAGAACGAGGAGATAAGAGAGCTGGAAGCTGCTTTAGAACATGCAAAGCGCAAGATTCATGAGCAAGAGCTAGAGATGTCTTGGTGGAAAGACACTGTTTGCCTCATCTCAAAGCATGTAGCAGAACCTTCTTGAAACACTTTTGGTCATGTTTCTGATCAGGAAAACTAATCACCACCTCTGAGATGTGGAATTGTGCTTGAAACTTTTGGTTTGAGTGCCCTTTAGCAACCCACATTGCCGTCTAATATGGTTATGTGGAATATGAATAGGGACTTTAGGCCTAACATCAATGTTAAAATGTTTTTGAAGAGAACTTAAGGTGTTAAGTACATATGAATCAGTAAGCAGCTTTGTGTTACCCAAATTACTCAGAGAACAAGAGCTACAAAGTATTCGTTCAATCAAATCCGAACAAGGAATAGTACATTTTAGAACCATTTTATATGCCCGCCCATGAACCCTATGTCCCATGCAGAGCCTGATCAGTACCGTGAGCCTTGTGCTTCAAGCTTTCTCTTTTGTAATCATTCATTGTTCGAGTCAGTTTCTGCATTAGTACTTTCTGTCTCTTCAGATGGATTATTCGGCGGTTTTCTTCGATTCGAGGCCTTCTCGAGGACATGACTATATGTTCCTTTTTCCATGAAGAGCTGCGCAAAGTGGTGCCTGCAGTAGAGGACTCCATCAAGAGCGGCGTAGGAGGATTGCGTTAGAGGACATCCTCCATGTGCGCACCTGAAGCATGTCTTGTGGTAGTTTTCTCCCTCCATTGTCATCTACTTAATTCACAAAGTAAATGTGAAATGAAAATTTTCATAACTAAATTGACACATTCTGTGAGAACGGAAGAATGCATAGATAGTAACCTTTTCCAACGGGTACACAGTCTTATGGCAAACAAAACATTTGTCTTGGGTTCCGCTGAAGAGTGAAGAGAACTTGTTAGGAAGGGTCCTACTCTGCACCATATACATTTTGTTTTCTTTTCCATTAGTAGAAGGAGAAGAAAAGGTATTCATGTGAATTAATTAAAATGATTAATTAGTTTAAGCCATTTGCTTAAGTCCAATTTTATCAAATACTCCATTCATTCCTTAAAAGTTGCACAACTTTGACTTTAAAGTTCGTGTTTGACTCCAATTTTCATAAAGAATATTTTTTTAAAAATAATAATAATATACTCCCTCCGTCCTCAAAAGATTGTATCATTTGTTTTGACAGTTTCACTATATTTAATCTATGATTTATTTTCATATATTTTTAGATATTGAAAACTAAAAAATTCATTTGGGAACCATAATTTGATATCCAAATTTTCTAAATATATATTTTTTTAATTTTTTTACACTATTTATCTTTATTAAAAATTGAGTCAAACATTGAATATTGAAACAACAAAATCAAACGATACAATCTTTTGAGGACGGAGGGAGTATATAGACAAATTCTAGAAGTTTCTAAATATATGTTTCTTAAGAATTTTTTAACGAACTCTTCATTCTAAAAATTTGAGTCAAAATTATGCAACTTTTAAGAGACGGAGCTAGTATGTCATATTTTCTTTTGTGTTGTATGGTTTTTAAATTTATATTTATTGAGCTTTAAGGAAAAATATAAAAGAAAATAAAGCAAACGAAGAACATTTTCCCACACCTGTTCTTGTCTTTCAGCAGATTTCCCTGTAATTAAAATGAAGATATAAATAAGACACATGATGACTTGTTGCTTGTAAGACAAGAAACATCTATTGATTAATCACCTGTTTGAAAGTTCTTGCTGAAGTTGCCAGACTCTTTGAAAAGCTGCTCAAAATGGGGCTTGCAATAGAGAACTCCATCCATGGAGCAGTAATTGCTCATCTGAAGAGTGTTCTTGCAATGGCTACATCTGATGCATGATTTATGGTAAGGCATACCCTCAAGGGACATCATGTCAACAAAGTAAACAGTTTTATCACAGGCCTTGCACTTGTCTAATGTTCCTGTAAACGCCATTACTAATTTCTTCCTTTCTTTCTTTCTTCTTCTTGCGGTTGTTTTCCACCGGAAAACCGCTACCCCTTGATTGAGAATCCGAACCTTGTTACCGGAATTTGAACCAAGGAATGAGGGTAAAACAAATGTGTTATGAGTCAAGTTTACAGAGATTACCCAGATCAGCCAAATGAAAGCAGGTAAAGTTGTTCACCTGTTTATTGCAAAACTTTGTGTTGTCCAGGTTTTAACAGCTTTTACTTTTTCTTGCAATAATGCTAAATTTTGGTTGACACGTGATTGGAGAACCCATATTTGTGTTCTAATTTTGGAGGAATAAGATTTGTACTGTTGACCTCTTCAATTAGCTGGAAGGTATTATTATTGCGTCTAGAAAACATGGGAAAAGGGAGAATATTTTTTTTGCTCTTAAAACTATTTCCAATTAACCCTTCCACCAAATTCTCTAGACTCTTATTAGGATATAAACTGAGCTCCCTGACAAATTCTTTAGTCTCAGTTGAAACTAAAGAAGGTTTAGGGACTTGATTAGTGGATTACTTCTACTAGTTTAAGGTAATACTCTGCATCCTTCTTAACTAGAACTAGTAATCTATAATATATAATACTAATACAGGACCATCCATTCTTAGACAACAATAGATAAGACTCACACCACACAATCCCTTCTTTGTTACAACCCAATAATTATCAAGTTCTGTTTCCGTTTTTTGATATAAATGTTTCCGTTTTTTGATATAAATGTTTCCGTTTTCATCTACAATCAGTAGACACACATGTAAAATCGACCACACACATGTAAAATCGACCACTTATCAATTAAATCACTAATCAACCTAGGAGCTACATTTTCCCCCCAAATCACGAAGTACTATGCGTCAATTTCTGCAATCAATCAGGTCCATTTTTGAAACCTAATTAATCACAATTAACTCATTACTTTCTCCTCTCCCATTCAACTTTTTCATCACTCTCATCTTTTCAGTTCTTTCATCTCTACTCGATCTGCGCACTCACTCAATAGTTCCATGAAGCCGGAGAATTCGGTATTTGCCCCATCAACACCGTCCCCTCCATCGTCGTCGTCGCAGGAGGAAATTCTCGTGAAGAAGCGGAACGGAGACAAGATTTGAAGTATATATGAGATTCACGTAGTCCCCCCACGGTGGTAAGCTTTTCCCATATTTTTTTTTCTCTTTTTTTCCCTCTATTGATATGTTGCAGATTTGTTCTGATTTGTCAAAAAAATTCATATTTTATCTTTTCTACATGAATTTGAGTTACGATGTTCCCATTTATCCATCATATATATGGCCTGATCTTTTTAGATGCATCGGTCTGCCACGGTATTGCGCCGACATCTCTTCTTGAGGTCTTGCAGGTATCTGGGTTTGTAATCCTGATTTCCATTTGCCTTGTAAATTAATTGAATTTATGTTATTTTTTAGACTAGTTTTTCTGATATTTTATGTTTCATCACTGCATTTAACATTATTTTGTAGCTTTTTATAAGCTACAAAAAAATTCGTCTCATATTTTCTCTTATTTTCTTAATAGAATCATCATACTTTGTTACAACTAGCACATATACCTCCAATACTTATTCATATTACAATTAAGTTCATATTATTATACATACTAACCAAAGACATCATTTCACTATTCATCTACAGTCATAGAAAATACTCCCTCCATCCAAAATTATTGAAACGTTTGTTTTTCAGTATTTAATCTATGATTTTATTTTTCAATCATTTTAAAATATAAATTTAAGACTTTTGTATCAAACAAAAATTTGATACGTCTATTTTACAAACGTATTTTATTTATATTTTTTCTACAATAGAATAATATAGGTAAATTGAAGTCAAATGAACATCAAAAGTCGTTTAAATAATTTTGGGACGGAGGGAGTATTATTCAATGATATAGAATATTTTATTATTGTAATAAATGCATGCTTCCCCATTTTGAAGAATTTTTTTGAAAGTTGTTGGAGATACTCTTAGAGTGCATGTGTTTAGCATTTCCCGAAATTCCTATTGCAGGAACCTCGGTTGGGAAGATGGGGATGCAATTCTGGTGCACAAAACGGGGTTGCAATTCATCACTTTGCACTCTCATGAACACTCCGTTGCCAACAATTTTGACTTATCTTCTACAAAGCCATACTGATGATGCATTTCAGGTTACGGTGATGCATGTAGGCAAGAATGAGTCTTCTAATTTTGTTGTAGATCCAAAGGCCACCATCATCATGAGATGAAAGTCTTGCAATGGTCAATACAAGATATGTATTGACTCTGGCTTAGTAGCCAACAAGACAGCATCCACCAAGAAAAAGGTGCAAGTTAATCCAAATTTTATCATTGTCAGTTTATTTTGTTATTATTTTATATAGAAAATTATGCGAGCAGTACTATATCCTGTGGACGTGATATGATATTTTTTCTGGATTTTATTTTTTCTGAAAACAGTGCATCTGCGATTTCTCAAACAGAGAAGTTGAGATTAAACCTCCAAAAAATGTTTTTTTTTTCCCTTTGTTTTTCTGATAGGGCCTCCGAAAAATGTTTAACTGCAGAATAGATGTGGAATTGTGTTTCTCAGATCTCCCATAAGTGATTGACTATTGTTAAAATAAAATAGTACCTGCATATGGAAATTAGCATAATTGAGCCGAAGGTTATTTTTTCCAAGTTAACTTGTTAAAACTGTTCTGCTAAATACGACTTGTTATGTTGTTCAGAAACAAATTAGGAATTGTCGTAATACTGAAACAAGGTATGCTTTGGAATGTATGTTTTGGTCACTCACCGTAGGTTATTACCTGATTGACTTTCTGAATGAGTATAAGTTTTGGACAAAATGAGGATTAAAATTCGTCCGGGGTATCTCTTTTTATATTTGTGATCTATTATGGTTTCAGATTAAGTTTTTGTTTTAAAAAAGTCATTATTAAGCTATGCTTCTCGTTTTTGTCATTTCTGTCTAATTTGACTGTTTAAATAGATGGTGGATTGGGAAATGATGTTTTTGCCCTTCATTAATTGCTACTGTACATCCCAAATTTTAAAGCTTAATCAATTCTACCATCAATATTTTCAAAACTTACATATTAATCACAAATTCTACAAAACTTTCATTTCTACCATCTTCTCAAAATATCCTCACATCCCTCCAACTCTGCGCTTTTAATGAGCTAATAAGTAACACCTTGCTCTCATAATAATCATCTAGTGCCCACTCGTCCCGCCAAGACTTTCTTTAAGAAGATCCATCCAAAACAAAAACTAATTTCTTGACCCGTTTGATGATGATCAGAAAGTAGAAAAATTGGAGGTTTCATGGTGAAGAATCTGTAGGGAAGTCAATTGATGAGTGATGATGCTCGCAGGAAAAAGGCCTCATAAGCCCAGAGAGGTCAAGGTTAGGACTTTGATAGTTGATGATAAACATGAATACAGAGCATTTCAAAGGGAATGAGCGGTGATTCGGTGAATTGAGGTGGTTAGGGGTGTAAATGGATAGAGTCTTTAAAGGGTAGCCCGAGCTCGAGCTCGAGTTGGGTATTGTCGAGTTGATACTTATCGAGTTTGAGCTCAAGTTCAAGGTTGAAATGAAGCTCGATATGTTAACGAGCCGAACTCGAGTCTAATGATACTCAGTCTTATTGAGTATACTTATTGATATTTATTAAACTTCTTAAATTTGTTGACTATATTATAATTTGTTAGGTATAGTGATATTTTATTAATAGTAATTATTATAATTAGTAAAAAATTATCAATTTGGGTGTTGAAATTGTATTATTCATTTATTTATTTATTAATTATAATATAGTTTAGAAAGTTTTAGAATGGGTCTATCGAGCTACTCGAGCCGAATTTGAATCGAGCTCGAGCCTAACATATTGGGCTCGAGTAATTTGAGCTCGAGCTCGAGTAATACTGTTAGGTTAACGGGCTGGGCTTAAAGGACTCGGGTTCAGCCTAACCCATTTACACCCCTAGAGGTGGCAATGGAGAAGATCCACTGTCGGTGTTGGAGGGTGTCGCCGTCTCACGAGGGCAGCGTCGTTGACTTGTCAGATGTGCTCAGGCTGTCATGTGAAATGGATAACCCCTTCAACGTCAAGGTGGCTCACAGTCGACGTTAATTAGAAAGGAGGAGGCGGAGGATTAATGTTCATATTATAAATACTACAAGAATTTTAATGTCTTGCGTTGCGTTGCTTTGCGTTGCGTTGCGTTGTGAGATTATTTTCAGATTAAGTTAGCTAATCATTAAATAGTACTCATTCTGTCCAAAAATGATTCAAACATTTCATTTTTAACATATAAATTATGATTTATTTTTTTTAATATTTTGATGTAAAAAACTAAATAATTTATATACAAATGATAATTCAATGAGTAAACTCTATTTTTAGTTCCTTTACATGTGTCCTATTTTGGTCCCCTTTTAAGAATTCGTCATATTTTGATCCTAAAGTTGGGTTTTTTGTCCTATTTTAGTCCTACTGTTAGTTTTTCTGTTAAATATGCCATTATATTAATGAAATGATGAAAATACCTATAGCTTAATTTACAACCAAGTCTCTAAATTTATAACAATCTATCAATTTACTCCCAAACTATTTTTAGTCTCAACTTTAACATCTTATCAACTTTGCCTATTGTTTTCACTTTAATTATTGTAATCATCAAAGTCGTACACTTTAATTTCGGTCAGAATCTTCAAATCTCAATACATTATTAACAATCAATTCAAAATCCTCTAACCTTCTTTTTAAATCAATTAATTTCATTCAAAATTTCCCAAAAAAAAAAAAAAATGATAGACTCAGAATCTGTGCAAGATGAGATTCAAGCCAACATCCACACCTGGGTTCGTCTCCGGCCTCTACACCAGCCTTTCCAGCGCGATGGTGGTGCCGATGAACGTGGCCTCCGCCTCTGTGCTCGCAGATCTGACCATCGTTTCGGTGACCTTGCCTCTTCCCTCCCTCCGCCTCTGTGCTTGCAGATTTGGATCAAATTTTCAGGCATACTTTTTTCAGTAGCAAAATCGACAGAGAGAGGCGGTTTCCCGGTGGCTAGGTTTCACGATTTCACGGTGGTCGTCAGCTGGAGGCTCGATCTGAAGGTCACGCCCATACCGACGTCGTCACTGGACTTGCCGTCAACATTCTAGCTAGTAGCTCGGATATGACGCAGCTTGGATTTGACGTAGCAGAAGTCGTCGGTGAATGCAACCCTGAACGACGATGATGAGGCCGCCGCCGGTGAATGCGTTGGTTCTTGGTGTGCCGGTGCTTGCGATGGTTGACCTTGGAGTTCCTGATTATTTAAGGCTCACCGGCTCAGATTTATGTCTACTGTGTAAGATAAGTGCTGAGAATTTGGTTCAGGTTTGAGTTAGAACATGATGATGAAGATCAAAGATGGAGAGATTGAGATGAAAGTAAAAGAAAAAACATTGAGGACATGTATGTATATTTGTTAAAAGTTTAGTGGCCATATATTTATTAAATGTATAATTAAATGATATTTTCAAGGGTATTTGAGTAAAAAGAACTTAAATTAACAAAAGAAACGGAATACTTAACAGAAAAACTAACGGAATGACCAAAACAGGACAAAAAACTCAGTTTTAGAATTACAATGGGATGAATTCTTAAAAGGGGACCAAAATAGGACACGTGCAATAGTTAAGGGACTAAAAATGGACTTTACTCTAATGCCATTATTTTAGTTGACGGAGCCAGTTTTCCAGCACGACTCTCTCACGTGTGATATTTGATCCTACCTGACATCTGAGTTGGCTAATCCGAATCGGCTGACTTCATGTTATAAGCTCCTTCCGTTTTGGCGCTGAAATCATTGAAGAAATTGGGGATTTAGGGTTAGGGTTCATCGAGGGAGCTGATAATTTGCTTCGGATCCATCGATTTGCGTGGTTAGAGGTTAAGGTTTCGTCCTTCCGGTGTTCAATTCGTCTGATTTGGGGCTTAGGTTAGTGTGGATCGTGGAAATGGTGAGTTTACCAACTTCCAGTAGCAGTAGTGATTCGCATGATTCGCACAATTCGATCTACAGGTCCAATGGCGATCCCGATTATGTGGAAAGGAACCCATATATTAAGGTAAAGTTCTTCCTTCATGAACTTCTTGTGTATATGTTGTTATCGGTTCCAATATTGTAGTTGATTATGTTAAGCTAACTCTTTGTTCTATGTTGCTCTGTTGTTCAACGAGCTAGTGTGTTATGGGATTGGTATATGAAGGCTCAAACTGATCTTCAGGAACTGAGGACTGAGAATGAGGCGTTGAAGAATGATTATGCAGAGGCCCAAGGTGTTGCTGATTTTCTTACCGACTGTGAGATGCAGCACCATATCGATTTTAGGGTTGCAGCTGCTCAGAAGCTGACATTGAAGAGGAGCCTCAAATTCCACAAGACCATAACTGCAGTGGCTACCCTCTTCATGGTTTTTGTTGCTGCATTGGTGTTGTGCATGATCAAGTGAAGGGTTGAAGTGCAATGGAACAGGTGGTCCAAATTGTATTAGGGATAAGTTTGTAGTAAGAGGCTTTTATAGTAGGAATAGCTTTTGTAGTAGGAGGTTAAGTTTGTGATAGCTCTAAATTGTAGTAGGGATAAGTTTGTGTGTTTTGTGAATTGGTGGTTGCTCATGTTGAATTGGTGGTTGTATGAATTGCCCAAGTTGTTAGTAATGAAATAGCTCCATTTATGTTCAAGTCTGTCATCCATTTCATTAATCTGAGTAGATTCAAGTTAGTCATCGAAAAAATATTGTATGAGAGTTAAAAGGCACTACCATTTCATTAATCTGAGTAGATGCAAGTTTGTCATCCAAAATATTTCAGGTGGTTAATGTTTACCATCCAAAATAGAACATGTGGTCCAAATTTACCATCCAAAAATAGGGCGATGGAAAAGTAGGTTCATTACATATATGACCTACCCTATCCACAGATGATACCTGAAATCAGTCTGAACATCTCATATGCATAATTTCACAGTCTAACCTATATAGTCTGAACCTATCCAAATTCCTATTGTTGCCTCTTTGATGGACCATCTGAACCTCCAGTCCCAAGATGCTTTCTCTTGTGATGGCCCTTCTGTTTCCAACCTCCTTTTGCTGCAGCAGTGCTACCATGCGAGCCTTGTCAAGATCCAATAACCAGTGTCCTTTGTCCATATCTGTTAGGCTGCAAAACAAGTATAAGTTAGGTAAATCAGCTAATATACTAATGTAACTAAATTGGTAAATTAAAAAAACCAATGAAGTAGGTTGGTGATTACATTATAAGTAGTCTCTCCAGTAACTAGATTGGTGTGGACTCTAACACCACTAAACCTGCCATTCTTTGGCCATCTTGTGCTTCCAGTCTTAGAAGTTGGTTTGCCTCCAGTCAGTGTGGTTTGCTGAGTTGAAGGACCACTTGTAGAGGTAGAGGCAGACTGTATTAACATTAAATGGTAACAGAATGACATGTAACTTTAAAAAAAACTACTTATATATAATAACAACTAAAAATACCTCATTTTTACAGCTCCTCTTATTATGTCCAGGCATCCTGCATAGTCCACAAAGTTGCAAGGTAGCTCTAGGAAGTCCTTGTGCCTGTGATGGTATTTCTTCCTCTGCCCCTCTAACCTGCTTTAGTGTAGCTCTAGGAGTCACATTACTACCATCAACAGTTGGCAGAGGGTTATAAATTGATCTACCCTCACCCATCTCACAGTACAGAGTAATTGATATATCTTCAAACAAGTGTGCTACTGCATTTTGTGCACTCATTACATCTCACACTAAGCTCACATCATTTGGAGTTTCTAAAGGTTTAGACGTAGTGAATCCTAGATATGTTCCAAATTTCACGTCTTCTAATCAAATCAACAAAGGTTCTCCAGTTACAGAAATATTCATTCAATGTAACTACTGTTTTGGTTCCACCCTCATATCTATATGGACAATCACGAAAACAGCCCCCATGATATATTGTATAGACAAAATCTGATCCCCTTCTCCTACACATAAGATCAAACAGGAGTCCAAACTTAGTAATATCCAACAACATAACAATGCTTGCCACATAAGCAATCTAACCTCTACAACAAACATTCATCTAAAAAAGTCCATTAAAATAGTCATTGAACTTTAAAGAATCCCTAACTCTTTACAATAACAGACAAAACAGATTAAAACCTTAACATAAGCCCGCAATAAGCATCATGTTCAGATAATCTACTTGAGAGCACAATAGATTTAACTCCATTAAAGGCACATTACAGAACTTGACAACAAACCAGAAACCCTTAAAGAATTTCATGCTACAGAAAACTCCAATTAGAGGCGAACCTTAATACGGTTTAAAACACAACCCTAAACCAGAAATTAGAAGGAATTTGAAGCAAAATTCAAAAAAACTTCATAATTTTGAAAAAATCCATGAAACCCTAGTCTGTCATGCTGGCGAAACCGTACCTGCATTGTGGATTCCGCTTAACTTGAATCTTCGGCTGCATTGTTAAGAAAGAACAGAACTGAGATGAAGAATTATCGATGGTCACCAGGGAATTAAGGTCTTTGAACCTTCAACTGTGTTTTTCTTGAGGAAGTTAACTCAGAGCGAAAAACCCTTTAGCTCATCTTCTTAAGCAACGTAAACCTGATGTGTTTTAAAATTTGCCACGTCACCCAATTAACCTCCGCCATGTCAATTAAACACGCAACAGTCAGCAACCAAATTGGTCAGCGAGGATTAAATAGATGGTGACAAATGATAGTGGCATTATTGTACCTAAAACTATAACAGCAATGGAAAAACCGAGTCTTTTTTTTAGGAGCGGTAAATAGGTGGAAATATGCAAATGTTGATGGAAAATTTGGACCTTTTCCCTTGCAAAAATTTGGAAACTTTGTAGTTGCAAGTTTTCATAAAGGAAAAAAGAACAAAAAAAAACCCTTGAACTTTTCAATTTGTCACAAATCGGCCACTGAACTTTTTATCCAGGTGAATAAATCACTGAACTTTCAAAATTGTACCAATTTTATCACTGGATTT
>JBBYHH010383567.1:0-11845 GCA_038382905.1 Daphne laureola | reverse complement strand
GAGGTTTGAAATTATACATAATAATTCCAAACAATTCCAATTCACATATTTGAGCTACTTTAAGCTCATTAGTACACTTTTACCAAAATACCAATACTTTATTAAAAGGTGCCCTAATTATTTCTTCTTCTGGATTGAACTCACAACTACTATTAGTTGTAGTGAGTAAGAATACTAACTCATGAAGTTCTTAGTGCGCCATAGAATTCCAACAATGGATACAACATATAGAAATGAAATTAGGTTAGGGTCCAGGATGTACTTATAAGGTTAGTGATGTGTAAAACGTGTTTTACTGTATGGTACGTATTAAATCGGTTTCCTTGTGTGATAACCACTAATTAAGGCATTAAATTTAGATGACTTGGGATGAGGAGAGGGTTTTACGTAGGTTTCCTTTTAAGTTGTTCTGGAAAGGATCTTGTATTAAGAATTATAGATGAGAAAGGCTAGAGAATCACCGAACAATTATTCAAAATAAACCGCCGAAAAAAATAACCTTAAAAAAACAGACATTCATAATTCCATCAATGGGTGTAATGCACCGGGTGAACTATATCAAATCTCCTTTTTTAGACGGAAGTTAGTTTTTCCGTCATGGGTGAATTGCACCAGGTGCAATGAATCAATACTCGAGTTGACTTGATAAGGTTGGGCTGGGCTTTCCCCGAGCCCGGGCTTGGTGGGTTGGAGCTTGGTTGGGTTAGGCCTATATATACCAATATGCCCCCCTCTAGAGAGTGGAGTATGAGTTGATGGGTCCCCGGGCTCCATTTGTGTCTTTGTTGTTGAGTCTGCTTTGGACCTCACCATTGACAAAGGGCATCAATATGCATCAAATGTGACTTGATCCCCCTGTTTGTACATCGAGGATTTGAGCTGTAGTGAGCATTGCAGAATTGAGTGTCGAGTGGTAATGAGCCCCATAGGCTTTTTTATCCCGAAGGGATTGATAATGAGGGCTTTGTGGCCTTACACCTAATAAGTCTGATGTTATAAGAAGCCTTGTTTCCTTGCAATGAGGGTGATTCTATGGATCTTTAGGAGTCAATACATGTCATAAGAATTTTTCGGACCTCGAATGGTCAATAGTTGTCACAAGGATTACTGGAACCATGAGGGGTTAATGTGGTAGGAAAAAACTCGACCTTGAAGGGTTGATGTAGATGAAATTCAAACCTGTAGGGGTCGATGTGGTATAATAAATCTCGATCTTGAGGGGTCATTGTATGAAATCCTGACCTCGAAGGGTCGTTGTATGAAATCCTGACCTCGAAGGGTCGATGTATTGAAAGAAATTCTGACCTTGAGGGGTTGATGTATAAAAAGAAATTTTGACCTTGAGGAATTCAAATATTCCCGACCTCGAAGGTTAATTTGAAGAGATCCAGACCTTGAGGGTCAATTTGAAGAATTCCAGACCTCGAAGGTCAATTTGAAGTATTTCATTCCTTGTGAATCTATTGGAAATTTTCCAGACCTCGAAGGTCAATTTGAAGAATTCAACACCTCGAGAGTCATTTTGAAGAAATCCAGACTTCGAAGGGTCGATGCAAAGGATATCCAGACCTTGATGGGTCAATGTAGAAGAAATACAGATCTCGAGGGGTCGATGTAGTAAAAAATAATTCGGACCTCGAGGGGTCAATGGAGTAGGAAAATCTCATGCTCGAGGGTCGAGGTTGAAGCAATCTAGATCTCGAGGGGTCGAGCTAGAAAAAAATCCTGACCTCGAGGGGTTGATGTAGTGGAAAAAATCTCGACTTCCAGGGGTCGTTGTAGAAGTAATCCAGACCTCGAGGGTTCGAAGTAGAAAAATTCAAGACCTCGAGGGATCGATGTAAATGATCAGAAAGCATGATTCAGGGATCCCGATGTTTTAAGCGATCACTAATAGTGATTGTGGCTCTTAGATGAAGAATCTGGGATGAACCTCAGGAGCTGCAATGGCTCGAAAATGACGATTTTGTTAAGGATTATTTGGAGCAATGATGGCTCAAGGTTGAGGGGTAGCGAGCATCAAGGACTCGACCTCGAAAGAGTGAGGGGTAGTAAGCGTCATAGACTATACCTTAAAGGGGTGAGGGGTAGCGAGCGTCATTGGCTCTACCTTTAAGGATTTGGGGGGATCTTCTAGCTCGAACATTTGCAAGCGGGGGTGGAACCCATGGATACACTAGCCCTTTTTGGCATTGAGGGTGAGATTTACGGAGCAGAACCCTTCTGAACACCTTAGCCTTTTTGGCGTCAGGGTGAAAGTTTGTGGTTGAACCCTTTTGAATACCCTAACCTTTTTTGTGTCGGAGGCGAAAGTAGGGGTGGAACCATTTTGGCTACCTTAACCGTTTTGGTGTCATGGGTGAAATTAAGGGTTGGAACCCTGAGTGTACCATGTTTCCGACTCATTCTCAACCTCTGGGTGTCGAAGTATAAGTAATTTAGACCTTGAATAAGTTAGCAGTAGTGAGCATAGTAGGCTCTACCTCATAGAAGTTTGAGTGGACCATCTATCTCAAAAATTTACAGGAGGCGCTGAAACCTTGTATCTATCCTAAATTTTTCAGTTTCGATGGTGAGATTAAGGGGTGAAACCCTAAATATACACTAGCATTTTTTGGCTTCGAGGGTGGTATTAGGAGGTGAAACCCTAAATATGCCATAGCCTTTCTTGGTGTAGGGGTGGAACCCTATAGTTAGTGGGTTAACATAGACATCTGGTCTAGTTCATCGCAAATTATAGTAACAAACTATGTTGTGTGTTTGCTCGTGCTTGAGAGTTAGTAGTGTTGGAGGTTGAGTCGTTCGATTGGAGAGGTGTGACATGTATTCCCAACTTGGGATCTAATTGGAGAAAAAGTTGTTGGGCTACTTCTCTCGAAGTGTTGCTTATGATATGTGCTTGTTTGAAAATGCATAAATTTGGGTACCCTGTTTCAGACCCATGTGCTTGTTTTACATAATTGCCCCTAACAAAACAGTAATTTTGACAAAAATTGTAACAGAATTACCCATTTAGGACGAAACTATAAGATAATGGAAACTTTGAGACAAAATTCTAAAACAAAATGGAAATAGGACACGCATCAAAGCTAAGGGATTGTATATACATTTGAATAGTTATACAGTGGGCACTGCACACTGCACACTGTCTATGCATAAGATGTAATTATTATTACATCTTATGCCATCGCTTCATCTGCTGCCGATTTCAACATCGGGAGATCTCACCGCGTTGTTCCGTCGAAGCTTCCAACCCCAACTCCACCTCTAAAACCACCCCCAGGCAGGCAACAACTTTGCCACCGTCACTTCCGACAACGCTTTTCCGTATTCCGTCGTGACTTCAGATCTGCTTCCGAAAACTAAACCAACTCAGCAACATAAACAACACCAGAATTTGCCCTCAATGAAACTCCAAAACCGCCAAACTTCAGATCTGTTTTTTCCAATGTTGATCAGGTATAATAAGATGTTGATCACCATGTAAATCAATGTTGATCAGCAATCATCATTTATTATGGGGATGTCGATCGAAACAAGTCATCATGTTGATCAACATTTAATGTTGATCAAGCACGACAACGATACTGATAAGGTGTAAGGAGATGTTGATCACCATGTAAATCAATGCTGATCACCAATCAACATTTACTATGAGGATGTCGATTGAAACGAGTCATCATGAAATCAACATTTAATGTTGATCAAGTACGACAATGATACTGATCAGGTGTAAGGAGATGTTGATCACCATGTAAATCAATGTTGATCATCAATCAACATTTATTATGGTGATGTCGATTGGAACAAGTCATCATGCTGATCAACATTTACACGATAATGAAGTTGATCACCATATAAATCAATGTTGATCACCATATAACTCAATGTTGATCACCAATCAATATTTATTCTGGGGATATCGATCGAAACAATTCATCACATGACAATGATGCTGATCAGGTGTAAGGAGATGTTGATCACCATGTAAATCAATATTGATCACCAATCAGCATTTATTATGGGGATGTCGACCGAAACAAGTCATCATGCTGATCAAGCACGACAATAATGTTGATCAGGTGTAAGGAGATCTTGATCACCATGTAAATCAATGTTGATCACCTGTAAACCAATCTTGATCACCAATAAGCATTTATTATGGTGATGTCGATTGAAATAAGTCATCATGTTGATCAACATTTAATATTGATCACACACGATAATGATGTTGATCACCATGTAAATCAATATTGATCATCAATCAGCATTTATTCTGGGAATGTCGATCCAAATAAGTCATCATGCTGATCAACATTTAATGCTGGTCAAAAAAGACAATAATGTCGATCACAGGACGTGAGTGGTAAACTTGTAAATAACTGAAATGTTTATCTGCACGCGTACATAATGCGCATTTTAACCTGGACCTATATATATATATATATTATATAGTTGCTCAATGAGATTCGGTTAGAATTCTTGTCTCGACTCTTGAGACTTTACCAGTGTTATTTATCACCTACTAAGTAAAATGACTAAACTACCCTTCTTATAATTTTTTTTCCTAATTCTCATTCTAATAGTTTTTTCTGCTACGCAAAAAGTGATAGAGTCAACCTCCAAATGCCCAATAGTTCCATACCTCTGGCTCCACCTCCACTGTGAGCGGTCGAGTCGCTTGTGACCAGAAAAAAACATCTAGCCACCAGCGGAGAGCATCTAGCCGTGCATGCACCTCCGTTTGCGGGCATCCATTGTTAAGTTGTGATCAGAGCAAGATCGGAAACCGATGAGCATCGATCAGGTAGTTGAAATCATCAATCCATGAGCAGCGAGCGTCTATCCACGACCAGAGAGCAGTGAAGACCGGCAAGCAATGACCGACGACAAATTTGGTGCAAGAACTGGTGAGATCTGTTGAAGGAATGCTTGTTTAATTTCTGGAATAAGTGATTGTGCGTGCTTGTTATTGTTTAATTGATTCAGAGAATGTGTAATTGAGCGAGTCAGTGAATCGAAGACGACGCTAGCAAGTTGCAACAAGGAGGCAAGCAACCATCGATGATCGAAGGAGGCAAGAAAGCAACGATGGTGGTGGTGAGGAGCGAAGGGCGACCGGTGAGGAGCGAGCAATGAGAAGATCTAGTAAGATTCTCGGCAGTTGTAACTGACATATCTAAAAAGTATATATGCCATAATTTGGGTTTTCTATAGACACTTCTCAACAGTTCTGTCTATTTTGGCTGCCCTGCTATGTCAACTAAACTTCATGTTACAACTATAGCTCAAGTGCGAACATTAATTAGCAATGGAGAGCCGTATCTCTTTATAGAAAATTCACTACCGTGGATATGATTCAACTTTCAAGTTGAGATTTCCATTATAAAGTTAATTTATTTCCGAAGTCTTGATACCTCAAATGAAAGCATCTGTCAACTGTGCAAGATATTCTTGCCTAATGTGAGGAGATTGAAGATCATAAAATGCTAATCAAGTATTCTGTTCATGTAGAGCTTTGATTCTCAAGATTTTATTCTACTATCTTTTCTTGTTGTGATGTTATCGTTGTTCAGGGAATATTTCTTTAGTTTCAAACGAGTAGAAGTGCTCCTATGAGATGGATCTGAACCTGAAGAAAATGATGATGATGTTGGAATACAGGGAGCTACACTTTTATGTTGTTTGTTAGCTACTTCTAAAACAATATTGTGTAGTTGTTGTAGTTCTCTTGGTGTTGTCTTATTCACACTACTGGTTTCTATTTAGGAGGATTTGTTAATTATGCTCAATGATTGACTTAAGGTCTTCTCTTGGTGTTGACTTTTTCACACTATTTACTTCTAATGGTTGACTTAAGGGTTTCTGTTGGTGTTCTCTTGATGATGTTGTAGTGCACGCAAGAATGTTCATTAATGTCCATTTGTTCATCAAGAATTGTTTCTGCTAACAATTGTTTTCTGTTTTGTTATGACATAATATTTGAATGGTATTAATGTCATCCGCCCACCAGGAATTTTTCATTTGTCTATCGACATTTTTTAATTCATGTATTGCCTTTCTTGTTTTATTTCGGTTGAAAGTCTAATATTTTAATGACAAAGCATTGGATTTATCTCAACCCTTCTATCATAATGAGCAATAATCTTGAACGAACCCATTGAAATTTTACAATCTTGAACTTTTTGTGTGAAATCGTATAGTCCACTACATTAAAAACATACGTGCAATGGTAGACCAAACAAAACGTTTCTAAATAAAAATTACTAAGTTTCTTAAAAGATTATTGAAGAGTAATTTATGACATGTTTTAATATTATGGTACTAATGTAGTCTATTCATCATGACTTTGTCGTTTCTCTATCAACGCTTTCTAATTGTTAATTATTCTATTACTTGTTCTATTTCCAATTGAATCGTGAATTATTAATCTTAAGCATCCAACCCTTGTCCACTACATTAAAAACATGTGTCCAATATAAATTACAAATATCATAATAAATATCTTCATAATGACAGTAATGTCATATGTCCATCAGGAATTTATCATTTGTCTTTTCTAAATTGTCTATTACTTTTCTTGTTTTATTTTTTGTTGAATGACTGGTTATTTCAATGGTAAATTCTTGGACTTATGTCAATTCTCTACAATAATATCAAAAAATCTTCAACAGGTCATTGAAATTCTGCCATCTCAAAGATTCATTCTAAAACCTTATAGATGTCTATTAAGCATCCAACCATCTATTAAGCATCCAACCATTGTCCACTACATTAAAAACATATGTCCAATGTTATGCCAGTTAACATGTTTTCCAAATACAAATTACTAATTTTCTTCAAATGTGATGAAAATGTAATTTATTATTCTTTTTACTGCTTCTATGTCATTAGGTCAGAATAATTATCTTAAGAATGGTAGCAATGTAATCTGTCTATATGAAAATTTTGAAATGTCTATCAACAATTTTTAATTTGTCTATTTTCTTATTTTATTTTCCAGTTGATTGGTTGCTCTATGTTATTTATGGTTTGGTGGGGTTTTAATGTAGGCTCAAAGTGCTTAAGGAACGTTGTTAAATAAAAGTGCTTAAGGGACGATATGGAGATTTAAGAACTGATGTAAACTTCTTGAGAGTTTGATAGTCTATGAAAGATTTATAGTCGCTTAATTTTCATAATATCAAAATCAAGTGACATATTAATTATTTATATTTGACACTTGATAATTTGATAATTTATACTACATACATATAATAGAGTGGGAACTTGATAATTAGTACACCATTATAAATATAATCTGGATCCTAGAGCAGTCGACAACAGGTTCTGGAGAGAAACTATTTTTCTCTCTAATTTTAGGATTTGGTTCAAAATGAAGATCGATGCTTCATTTCGTTTGTTTATCGAACAAAAATCTTTCAAATTTTTTTTTTTAATGGGGTAGGGTAATCTCAATCCTCCGTGTTGTGTAGAAAGGAAGAAATTTTTATTGATCCATTGATCTATTTAGGAAAGATATCGAATGGTTTTTATCAGCATGGAATGATCTAATGACTTCTCCAAAAGAGAAGATGATCCAAAAGCATCGAAGATCGATGAATGGACGAAAACTAATGTTGAAGTTGGGGAGCAATAACCATGGCCGGTTTCTTCAACTGATAGAAACTAATCACTGGAGGAGCACCAAATTAATTTTTCCAGAGGGCAAGAAATCGAATGGCTGGCGGCGTACCATCCGTATTTTGAATTCAACATTGGTGGAGAAAGTTAACCCAAGGAGCAAGGGGGATACCAAAGTCTGGCAGCGGAAGCCGTCTCCAGTGGTTAACCAGCCGACGTTAGTTGAGGAATCCAAGGTGTCGGGCGTGATGGCGTGTTGAGACTCGCTGGAGAGTTTGTCACCAGTTGCGGCGGAACAACCTATTGTTGTATCCAGAGAGAACCAGCTTGAGGTGTTAATTAGAAGGAAAGTTCTGGAGTTGGAGACGCGGAGAGCAGGCGTACCGAAGGCAGGGCGGAGGTCTGTAGATTTGGCGGCTGCGGGGTGGTGAATGTGGAGTCGAGACGTTCAGTTATGTCGGCGTTGACGGATCTGGCTGTGCAGGTAGGTTTGGTAGTGGGAGGTGCGTTGGAGAATCGAAATGGTGTCGGGGGTGCCGCCTCTCGGATCGCTGCAAAGATGCCTGGAAATTCCAGTACGAGCGTTGCCGGTGATATTTCCGATGGTGGTGATTAGCGGTCAGAGGAGGAGCCTTCAACGAGCTTGCTCTTCTCATCTTGGGACCATGCATTGTCTTATGTGGGAAGTGTGAAAGTTGTAGTTAAGTGGGCTCATTTTTCCAATGCTAATTTGGGGAATCACGATGGAGATAGAAAGTAGGTATATTAAGTGAATGTTACTGAGTTTTTTTATTTGTGAATTTGGGCTTTCAAGAATTAGAAGAAAATCAATACTCAGAAATTGATGTTGACGAGGATGTAAAGGAGATACTTATTGGTAGGATAATTGTGATGAGTTTTATGGGCTAGGATGGCCCCCACTTTGTCGGTTTGGTGTAATTTTTATGGTGTTTTTAATAAAATTATTTTGTAGCCTTTAAAAAAAAAAACATGTGGTGTTTTTTATCAAACTTGATCAATCATAACAATGTTCAACAATTTCTAGAAAACTAACTTTGTACTATCTAAATTTTGCACAATGGCAGTCTCTTTGATTCCAACTCCATGCTCAGCAACCTCCAATAAGAAGTTTATATCTTCACATCCTTATGCTGCATTTGTTCATCAAAAACTTCAAGTTCCAATAGACAATATTTATATAACCAGTAGACAAATAGTATTCATGTACATATTTCTAGTCTGAACACTTCCAAAGGTCATCAATTGCTAAATGCTACTAGAGCTCCACAATGCTCTCTATTCAGCTTCAAAATTCGTGTCTTAGGAAATTGGCAGACAATTCAACCATATCAATCCTACTGATAAATGCATACAATATTCTCACATTAATTAATAAAAACAACAACCACACAACCACCTCTAACACAGAAAAAAGAAAAATAACGAAGTTGAAGGCCAATTGTATTTTCGTGTCATGAACTACAACAAAGGCACCACTCAAATGGTCAATAGTTGAATTACACCACCATTTTTAACATGAAAGAAATAAAGCTGAGAGCAGTGGAATGCTCAAACGAGCCATCACACAAACCATTAAGTTCTCTAAATTGTAAACTGCCACTTCATATGATGTCAAAACTAGCCGATCAGAATAAAAAATACTAAGATTTGGTCTAGAAGATAATTAAACAGCTTAAACTCATCAAATACGTTGAAGAAATACATTTACCTTCATGGCTACTTTGAAATGTTTGTGTTATTATCTGGTTCAACGATTTTCAAATCTGTCTGGCGGAAACTGATCTCGAAATTTCGCAATTGCTGGTGCACAATGAGATCCTATGTGCGATCGTCGGTTCCTTCCAATCGAAAACTCGCAACAATCGCCGACCTTATGCTTACTACGATGGAGCAAGATCTCATGTGAGAGATTTGGTGCTTGCGATGAGGGAGCGAAGTCCATTGCAAGCGACGGTGGTGGACAGATTAGACTGGATTGCAACCGGCAGTGGAACTGAGGCGAGTGGCAGCGGCTGATACGGCAACAACCGGATTCGATGCGATGCTGACAACTGCAAACGGTTTGGAGAGAAGTGAAGCATTGGACAGAGGAAGAGCCAAAAACAAAAACAAAAACCACAGAAAGCATCGTTTTATTTCACAAGAAAGAAGGGTAAAATTGTCCTAAGGAATTGTATGTTAAGGTTGGGCTTCCCGTTCATATACTAGTGGGCTTGAGATTACCAGGTGATAAATCACCTAGGTGTGGAATAACAGGATTGCCGAGATAGGCTATGAAGAAAACTTGAACGTTGTTAGACATCTAACCATACATACATTCAGATGATGCTGCGATCCGAGGAGCATAATCAACATTCTGAAGCTTACAAAAGCTTTAAGGTAATCGAAGAAGATGCCCATTACTGGGTAATTGATCTTGCAGCAATTCAATGAGCCTGAACTGTGCTCTACTATGCACTATGGTGATGACAATCCTGCAGAATACCAGGGTCTTACTCCTATTGATCCCAATAATTTCTAAGCTGCGACATGTGCAGAAGAAGTTCATCTCTGCCCAGCCCCATCACACTACTTGTCATGATCCAGGGAGGGTGTTCTCGGTAGTTCTGTTTTATCAATTCCTGGAAATCCTTAATATTCTCATCAGGCCTTTTCCCTTTGCTTGCTTTCAGTTTGTCACATTTTGTAAATACAAAAGTTAATGGTATCTGAAATGCAAAGATGGTTTTTGGTGAAACACCCAACATAGATGACATTTAAAACAAAATTGAAAAATAGGTGTCCTTTTAAGTGAGCCAGGCCACACAACTTATGAAACCATTTAATTTAAATTAATATACATTCTTATGTAGTTTTATCAAACGCTCATGAATTTCTCTATGTGAAAAATTCATAGGAAATAATAGCATTATATAACCTTATTCAATCAATTATTGTCCCAACATACGAGTATATCACCTTTTGAGCATCTGTTTTCATTATTAATCATATTTTTAAGTTCAACCTTGGTTTCTGAAGACATTAAAATAGAGGGAAACAAAGAACACATCTTACGTTATTGCGTCCAAGCCAATTAGCACAATCTAGATCAATCTTCTGGGGAGGAACACTTGCATCTATAAGTAGTAGAACTGCAACAAGGGTCTCTCTGTTTAGAAAGTAACCTTTAGTGAATGCAGACCAATCCATCCTAGCAGCATCTGAAGCTTTGGCAAAACTGTAAGAGAACGTTAAGTTATTACCACATATAAATACAATAAAAATAACGTGATGCTCAAACTTATACAAGTATGTGCACCCTTATAAAAATAAAGCTGTATAAAAAAACCATTCAGCAATGATACTTGACCCATTCTTCTCACTCTGAAATATGGGCCTAGCTAGCCTTTCACTATTAGAACTTAACCTGACATCAGTTATTTAAAATCTTAATTAGCTCCAGCTTGGACAGTACCCATGGTGTTAAGAGATTGGTAGTTGAAGTAATTGACTACACAGTGATCAATGTAAAAATTGGCTTTCATATCATGGCGAGTAATTTCACAACGGTACCAAAAAATGTGGTTAAGTTTTTATCACAATTTTCAAAATCAACATTTCCCATCATCTTTTTATCCCACAAACTTCCAATTAATTCTATAAAGCAAAAAATGTTTTTATAAAAAGAACTTCTTGAATGCAACTCTAGTAGCGCATATCATTCCATCAATATCACGAACTGTCAGCTCAGCATTTCACAAAACTGAACCACCTATTACGGGATACGGGGATAGAGAATGTTTAGAGGCGAACCTATGTATATTGAAGAGGAGCCCATTGTGATGTGGATATCACCCCTCAAGCAACCCAACCTCAAGCTCAACCATCTCAAGACCAAGAAGAGGATAGTCATCAAGCTTCAAAAGTCACTCCAAGTCCATTTCAAGGCTTAGGAGGACCAATGACAAGAGCAAGAGCCAAGAAGTTTCAAGAACAACTCAATGCATTTATAAAGATCATGGCTCAAGATTCAAGTGAAGAAGAAGCCCAAGAAAGATTCCTCAAGCTCCAATTTATGAGAATTCAAGTGGAAGAAGGAATCACAAGCTCAAACAAAGGCCTAAATATCTCCACCATTGAAGGAAAGACTTTGGAGACCTCTTTTGAAGAATGCACGGCGCAACCCCTACTCCAAGGCACCACCTTCGCGCAGACCACCACG
>JBBYHH010383456.1:0-11846 GCA_038382905.1 Daphne laureola | reverse complement strand
TGACTTGTCAGCATGTCTACTTTATCGGGGATTGCGTGCCGGAGGCCGCTTTCCTTTCGGTGTATCTGGCCTGAGCTAAGCTCAGTTAACTGTTATATAGAACTAACTGTTTGAGTTGGAGGAAAGTAGCGAAATGCTGCTGAAAATTCAGAAAAAAAAAAAAATGGTAGGGATAACGATCCTAAGTAAGTGTATGAGCCGAGGGTCGGGATAAGGTAATAACCCCTCGAGCTAGCTGTGTATAAAGAAAAGCGAACGTCACCACTGCCCTCCTAGTCCCGTGTCCGCTTCCGTCGGGCCATGTATGGAGGGGGTGGTGACATGTTCCCGGCGGAGGGTCCTCCGATGCTTAAGTCAGTAATATTTGGTAGAGAGAATGTGACAAAATCTAGGGCAGAATGAATAGTTACCTTAAATATTGGAATGATGTATACTTATATAGCTTTGTCTAATAGGGTGGCACACCTGTAATATTCTGATAGGAAAGATGCGGGTTAGTGTCAGATGACAGGTGACAAATATGTGTCATCGGATTATACAGTGCTGAGGGCATGACCTCAACTAACTGATGTCGGTGTTCGGGTATGATACATTCAGTCGTTTTAAATTGACCCCCTTTCGTGAGCTTCTGACTTGAGTGTTCTTGTGAGATTTCTTAGGTCAATGGACTCATTTTGAACCTTGGAGACTTGATTTGGACCTATCGGCCATCAGTAAGGAAAGAAAATGAGTCTCTCAACATGCTCATAAGAACTTTTGCAATGTTTGAGGAGCAAAGTGAAGAGCTTCAAGAAGATAAAGGAAAGGCAACCCATGCCTTCAACTTGGTCCAACCCAATTCCCAACATATTTCCCATCACTTCACCATCACCATTTGGGCTCCTAACAACTCTCAAGCCCAAGTCTATCTTGGAAGTCCGATGTTGTGACTCTGAACCGATCACACAAGTAGTTGTGGTTCACAATCACAACTTCCAAGATCTTTCCTAAACTACTCTGATGATTTATAAAACAAAATACTTGATAAATTGAAAATATTTAATAAAAGAATAGTTTAGCAGAGTTCAAACGTCCGCTATAGACCAACTTTCAAAGTGTTCTTGCTTGCTTGAAAAGAAAAGTAAATAAAATATAAACTATTAAATAGGTGTCAAGGTTCTTGAGTCTTCAAGTGGTGACAACTTCCAAGCTCGGAGTGTCTCATCCTCATGTCTCGATACCAGGTTCCTTGCAAGTAATATTTAGGGGTGTGAGTAAATATTCAATAAATATATATAATAATAATGAAGTAACTTTCAAGAAAGAAAATAAATAAGTATGAGAGAGGGACTCGAAGAACTTACAGGAGTGGCGAGCACTTCCATTGGGAAAGTGCAACTTCTTAACAGATGCCCCAAGTGGGTTTCTTCGATAAGAAGAAACTCAAGTGTGCACTTTGGTAAGAAAGGGAACCTTCACCACTAAGGCTTTGTCTTCTCGACGACAGCTTCCGCCCCTAGTGAAGCTCCCACCCAGTCATTAGTCTTCTAGTCATCGTACTCCAGTGCTCCAAGTTTAGATTCTACCAGTAATTGGTCTTCATCGACTCCAGCTCCAGTTCCTGCTCAAGTTCCAGCTCATGCTCAGTAATAATTCTCCGGCAGTTGTTCATCCAAGATCCCAGTCATGCAGACAAAAGAGTTGTACATGAATGAAGAGGAAGAGTTTTGATGAGTAAGAGGATCATCACTAAACCGAAAGCATGTCCAGCGCACTTCACACTTCAATCTCCATATTAATCTCATTTATGTTTATGGTTTCCCTTCGTCTGCACTAGATCCCCAGTTACGCAGCATTAACCTTTAAAGAGATCATGGAGAAGGGAAATGGCCTTACAGCCGAGCCATTCAAGGCTCATCTAGCATTCACCAACAGTTTTTAGCTACAACGGCCAGCACGATACCGTGTAGGGAACCTATAACTCTCCATACATTATCCATACAATGGCTTAAAGAACGGTTTAGGTAAGGTTGTGGTGGATTTTATAACCCACTGTTATAATGAAGCAGTTAACTGCTGTTCAGGATTTCTTACCTAAACCGTTCTTTAAGCCATTCCTCTAAGAAATAAACAAATCAACACATATTTATCATAGTATACTATCGTACCACTAACAGTATTTATAGCTCTCCCTACAGGATTTACTAACTCATGCCACACCAATTCAACACAATCCCCAATTGATTATAATATAGGTTTCGGCCCTTTTTACCAGAACATTCGGACATTCATCATTAACCAACAATTCTGATACATTTCATCAATCATTCCTAACTAACCAGTATTTATCAACACAATAGCTAGAGTTCAACATCTAAACACAAAATCCCTAATTTACTACAATGACAGAATCAACCATTTGAAAACCACCAAGGAAATCCTTCCAATTGTCATGCATTTCAGTAATTACAGTGTAATTAAGATAAGAAGGGAGAAGAGAGCGGTTTTCTTACCCGAGAGTCACCGTCGAGCTCGCCGAACCAAAACCCCTCTCTTGCATCGCGTTGGATTGGGTTTGGCTTCTCCAGCGTTTCCGTTTCAAAGCTCCGTCACCTCCCAGCTTCGGCGGGTCTCCCTCTCTACCCAGTTCATGTCACCACCGTGATCACCGCGTCGTGCCAAACGCTCGACCTCCTCTATCGTCGCGTCGCGTTCTCGCTTCAGTTCGACGGGTCAATGGCGGAGCCTTCCCAGTCACCACGTTCCCGCCGTCCTTCCGCCCTTGCTTCACCGACAAACCCGCCATCGCCAGCCCGCTCTCCTTTTGCTGCGTCGCTTCCATCATCGCCATGCTCCCGTCGAAGAAGAACCAGGACCAGATCAAACACGATCTGGTTCTTTCCTTTCTTCCCTTTTTTTCTGTCTTTTTTATTTATTTTATTTTCTTTCCTTTATTCAGATCACAACACTTAATTAATTAAGTGGCCCTCCCAGTTTTCTTGTTTACAAATAAACCCCACTTGTATTCATATTTTCTCTTTGGCCCTTTCTCTTTTGTTTTCAACATTTTAATCACTCTAATATAATTCTAACTTTATTTCTTGAAAAGTAGGTTACTGAATACTCTTCTTATTTATCAAGTCGCTCTCCAATCAGAACTTCGTTCGTCGCCAAACCACCGCCAAGCTCCTCCCCAACCGCCGCCGCACCCTCCTATGCCTACTCCGTCATCTAATTGTCATCGTCGCTGGCAGCAAGTTCCGGCGAACGCACGAAGAAGACAAACTGGGGCTGTTTCATTAAACTCTTTGGGTAAAATTACTCTCTTGGTCCTTTCCGTAAACCTATGCATTACTTCGACCCTCTAGTATTCCTAAGTTTCATTTCTGCCACCAACTAAGTATAAACCTTTCATTTTAGGTACTAAAGCTATACTTTTTAGTTAGTTTTTTTAAATTTTTTATTGTTTTACTTTTTTTAAACATGCTCACTTTTCTTTTAAAAGGTTTAAAAAAAAAAATTCTTTTTACAAACTTTATTGTTTTGTTTCTTTTTATTTTTAGTTGTAAAAATTGTATTTTCTTACTTTGAATTTTGTTTATAAATCATTGTTAGTGTTTTATAAACTTTATAATTTTTTTGTTTTCAACCTTTTATTCTGTTTAAAGTATTAAATATTATTTTTTGTGCATAAAAATATTTCCGTGTGCATAAAAATTAGTTGTTGTGCCTAAAAGCCCTTCAAATTTTTTCAAATTTTCCTTTTTACTCAAACCTTACCTTGAACCATCGTAGACCATTAGAAAACTATAAAAGCCCACATTCTTTTTTCGTAAATTTTACCGGACCGGTGCCGGTAAGCTTTCTCTTGCAGAATCTCTTATAATGTTTCGTTAAATTCTTATTGCCGCTAGGTTCTCGACTCCGAGCATCAAGTTCAACCGATGTTCCCAACCATTCTTGACCTGTACCCGACACCTACTCCCGGCTACATCCAAGTAAGGGGTAGTGCACGGGTTTTTCACTATAGTTATCTTTCGTGTTCATAAATAAGATACTGAATAATGAACTCTAAGTTAAACACTTGACTTACTAAACAAAATAACGAACGGGTAACCCGAGTAGTGTAATATATTAAATTCTTGAGGCAATGAGGATAATTCATAGTTATGTATTTCGGGTTGCAACTTTAACTATGGTTGATGCTTGATTATTGTACGGTGATTGTTGTATGCATACGCTAGTATCATGCTAGGGTTGTTACCTTAAAAAAAACTCATTAGTATCATGCTAGGACCGTTAATTGAACTCCGCTAGTATCATGTTAGGGCCAGAAAGTTCAAATAAATCCACTATTGTGTATAGAATAGAGGTGTTACAGCCCGCCCTAGGACGACAGTATTTTTTTCTGAATATTTTATTCGGGGGCCGGATTCTTTAGTACCGGATTCTGTTAAGTATCATGTCCCGAGACTTCATTTGGGACTTATTTTCACGGGATTTCACATTTTGGATTTGATACGTGAATTCCGGGCCATTTTGCAAAAATTCACTTTGGAGGGTAAAATGATCATTTTGGAAAAATTGGACAAAATTGGAAACATGTTGGACATAAAGTGGCTGCTAAAAAGTAACGAGAAATAAGGAGATATTATTTGTTTATGATATGAGATATTAGGAAGAGATAGAAAAGAGAAAGGATTACTTTTTGATAAAATAAATGGACAAGTGTCCATTTGTTAAAAGTAAGTTGAAAAGTGAATGTTAATTAATATTTGTGTTGGAAGATATTTGTGGTAGGAATTAAGGAGTACAAAGGTGGGGAAATTATGTTATGGTAGGGATTAAAAGTAAAAGAGAAAAAGGGAGGTAGTATGATAAGAAGAGAAAAGAAAAAGAAAATAAGAAGAGAAAACGAAAAGAAAGGAAGAAAAAAAAAGAATGGTGACTAAAGGGATATTATTACTATTATTATGATAAGGGTAATAAAAAGGAAAGAAGATAAAGAAGAAGAAACACGTTTTGTTCTTCTTCTTCTTCCTCTTCCACCATAGCCAAAACTTCAAGCTCTCATGGGCAAAGAAGGGCTCCATCAATTTCTTCCATCTTTGTTCAAGGTAAGAATGAATTTATGGCTATTTTGTTGAGATAGCAAGCTTTCTTTCATGATTTCTTCTCTTCTTGGCCAATTTTGAGCTCTTTGGTAAGTTAGGGATTTTGAGCTCTCTCTTGAATGATGAAGATTTGCATGAAATTGAGATGCTAAGTTGTTGTATGGATTCTTAGCAACACCTTTTGTTCTTGGGACATCATTTCTTCTTCCTCCCATACTTGGCCGATTTTATCATGATAAGCTAGGGTATTTTTGTGTTTTATTGATTAATGAAATTGAGATAAAATGTTGATTGTAAAGTGTTGTGAGGATGGTTAGTAACACAAATTTTGCTTTGGATATCTTGGATTACTCCCTCCTTTGGTGGTTCAGGAAGAGGCCGATTTTTGGGTGATGATTTTAAGGATGGTTTTTTTGTTGAATTATGGAATTGTGTTGAATTGATGATAGAATTGAGCTCCTAGATTGATGTAAGGATGATTGGGTCATTCTCCTTTGATTATTTATGTTTCGCCAAAATTAATAGGAGAAAATTAAGATTGGTAATTCTTTGTTAAATGTTGGATTTGAGTAAATTAGGAATGAAGTGGAGTTCCTAAATTGTTATATGGAATTTTGACAACATTTTGCTTGGATGGTCTCATTTCCATCATTTGGCCAAAATATGGATGATGAGTTAAGGGTTTTGTTTTGTATGAATGTTGAGTTAGAGTTTAAATGATGTTGAATTTGAGCTCTTAAACTGTTGTTTGTTTACTGAAGAAAGCTCTCTTGGTTTGTTTTCCAATATTGGCCGAAAATGTGAAGTTGGTATAAGGATTTGGTATTGGTTGATGGTTGATGATAAATGAAGTGAAATTAAGCTTCTTTGATGATAAATGAATGTCTGGTAAAATTTCATTTGGTCGGTCTATTTTTCATGACATGGACGATTTTGGTGAAGCTTGAGTTAAGCTTTTTTTTGTGATGAATTTTGATCAGTGGTTTGAGGATTGTATTTCTTATTGTTGTGTGGTTGTTCATCTGTGTTTTCTGTGGTTGGGCATTGTGGACATTCAGCCAGTATGCTACCGGGATTTTATTGGAAATGTGGTTACTCGGGTTACTTGAAGTGTGCAAATTGTCAGGTAAGGATTCAACTCTCTTTATATACATTCTAGGGTGCTTGCATGCATATCGAGTTAGTTAAAGCTAGTCCCGGGCTGAGGGTGGGGCCCGGTGACCGCCGGGGCTAGTTACATGGTAAGGTTAATGGTATGCAGGTTTGAAGCTCAAGAGGCTTACTCATTTATCATTTGATGATCAATGATGTGTTTCTGGTATTTCTGATGTGTATTGATCATGGTGATCAATTTTGTGATTCTAATGTGTATTGATCATGGTGATCAATTCTGTAACTCTGATGTGCTCTGATCTATTTATGATCAGTGATCTGGTTATGACAGTTATGTGTTTGGGGAACCTAGACCCCTAACCGGTACCATGCTTCTGTTCTTTTTTGTATGTGGGAACCCCGTTTGTTACCCCCATCTCGGGCGGAACATGATTTTTAGATGAATAGTGCTCAGGGATCAGATTTAGCAATTACCGGGACTCAGATTCACACACTCTGGGTAAGGTTCTATGATGAATAATTTGTCCCGAGATTATTATTAAGGTTCATTTAAGTGTAATTCTACATGTCTGAATTAATCTGACAATTCTGGGCCATTTTGCCAATTTTTTTGTTCCGGGTGTAAAATGGTCATTTTCAGATAATTGGACAGAAATGGACTCCTAATTTTTCCTAAGTACGGTGGAAATGAAGGATGGATGTGATTAAGGTATGTTTTTATGTTATAAGTGGTTATGACATGAAATATTAAGTGTGATTAAATTATATGGTGGTAGTTGGGAAAATACCCCATTATTTTATGTTAAAGAGAGGAAGAGAAGATATTTACCTCATTTGACTCCATTATTTTAAAGGTTTGGTAGCATGGGTGACCATACTTTGGAATGATGGAGTAAAGGATAAGGGAAGAGATGGAGTAAAGGATAAGGAAGAGATGAAGTAAGGGAAATTCATTTTATCAAAAATACTTCCTCTCTCTTCTCTTGAAATTCGGCTCCATATCTCTCTCTCTCTAAACTCCATCTTGTTCTTGAAGTTCAAGTTTTAATCTACTAAATATTCATCAAGTTTGAAGATCAAAAGAAGGTAAGCTTATTTTTAAGTTTAGTTCATGAAGAGATTAAAGGATTAAGTGAAAAACTTCATCTCTTCTTCTTCTCTCATTAGGCCGATTTCTTGGAGGAGTTTTTGGGAGAATTTCTTCAACAACTTCTTGAAGATTTGCTTGAGATGAGATTATGTTGAAGTTATTAAGGAATTTCCTTCATGTTGTTCATGAAAAATGGTTGATTTTGTAGTAGGAGTTCATGAAGCTCAAGACAAAGTTTAAGTTTTGGTTGAAACATCAGTTGATTCTTGTTCTTGGGTGCTTTATGAGTATGTTTAATACTTGGTACGAAGCTTGAATCATCCTTGAACGTGCACTTATGCTTTGGGCCGAATTTTTTTGTTGAAGAACAAGGATGTTCTTTTTGTTAAAGTGATGTTATATCTTGGTTGTATGATGGATTTAAGCTTCATGTATGTTGCTAAAAGTGGAAGAAAACATCTAGGTTATGTGATCATATTTTGACCGAAAGTTTAGGTGATTTTTGGGTGAAGATGTTCTTTGTGAAAAGTGTTCATTTTGATGGATTTGTGATGGTTTTGAACACTTAAGATTGTGGTTGAAAGTTTAAGAAAAACTTTCTTGGTGAAGTTATGTTTGGGCCGAATTATTGAAGTGAATTTGTGAAGTGTTGTGTTTTGTGAAATTTGTGAGTTGATTATGAGTTTTAGGTGTTGAAATTACCTAAAGAGTGGTAAAATTTGAAGGAAGAAAAAGTTTGGGTAATTTTGTAACAAAACAGAAAGTTGAGGTTTGGGCCAAAACCTTTGAGGATTTTTGGTTGCTGGGCCAAAATTTGGGCCCAATTTGGAATTGTGCATTATTTTTTTGATAAATGACAAAATTTGTGGAGAAATTGAAGAAATAAGGTAATTTTGTCATTTTGGAAAGCTTGAGGTTGAATTTGAAAGTTGACAAAAAGTTTGGTAAAATTTGGTATTAAGTGACAAATTATGGAAAAAGTGAATTAAAATGAGGTTTCAAGAACATTTGGTCACTTCCAGAAATTTTGGTCATATTGCACACTTTTAAGAAATTTGGGTAATAATGTGTAATTATGATAATTTGTGGTAAATTAAGTGAATTAGGCCCTTTATGTGAATAAAAATGGAATTTAAGGGCATTCTTGTAGTTTGGTCAATTTTTGAGAAATTTAGGCCAATCTGTAAATTCTGGAATAGTTCAGGGACTTGGCTGTAATTCATCACAGTTAAGAATGAACTTCTGAATTGTTAAGTAAAGTTATGTTTAACACTTAAGATAGTTAAGTATTTTCTGAAAAGTTAACAAAATGGTTAACTTTAGGTGAATAGTAAAAGTTCTATGGAAAAAAAGATAAAAGTTTAAGTCCTTTATGTTAGATGACTATAAGTGTCACTTCTGATAGGTCTAGATCGGGGTTAGTCAGCTAGGACATTTCGAGACTCCCCTCAGACAATCTAATTAAGGACTTTCTGCTTAAGAAAGAAATTTCAGGTAAGGGTTCAATTTTCTTAATATGCATTCCGGACATATTATCATGTATATTGGGTTAGTTAGGACTAGTTCCTGGGCCGAGGGTGGGGTCCGGTGACTCCCGGGACTAGTTATGAGATAAGGTTAATGGTATGCATGTTTTGGATTTTTTGAACTTTCTAGTATTCTGTAAGCATTCAGCTTATTTGCTATATTCTTCTATATCTGACAAGTATGGTCAGATTCTGTTAATACGACAGTTTTGGGAAACCTATGCCCTTTGCTGGTACCATGCATGTGTTATGTGATTCTGACCCCAGATTTTGGCTTCAGCCATCGGGGGTGTCATATCTGCTCTATTATTTACCGTGTTACCTTATCGGTATATGTGCCACCCTCTGGACGTTTGTGATATATTTATATATATATATTCTGTAATACTAACCTTTGTGCAGGTTCAGCGTTATCGACCATTAATCTTACCCTTGCCCTTACTGAGTACCTTTCGAGGACTCATCCCCTTACATTAATCTTTTTCAGGAGCTCCCGATCTACAGCCAGCGGAGTAGCCCGCTCAGCTATTAGTAAATTTTGTACCGCAGGTACTTAGCTTCTAATTAGATTTTGTTTAGTTCGGGGGTTAACCTCGATTGAGTTATGATTCTGTTTCTGAAATTTTTCTGGATGAGTATGCGATTGACTAACGGTTGACTCTCTATCTTCTGGTTAGCAGCAGCAGCGGTGCCTTGCAGTGTCTATCGATACTCTTGTAGTCCCGACCACTAGCAGGCTTAGTATGTTTCTAAATCTTGCGATTATGGCTCTGTAGGATTAGCATGCATGCATACTTTTAGATGACTGTATATTTTGCTATTTTGGGAGTTCCCCGCCTAACGAAGTGGGCGACAACTACCCTCTGATGTATATCGATATTATGTTTTTTATATTGCGTGATTTTCTGTAAAACCACTAACGTGTTTCTGGGTGCAGGTTTAGGGCTTGAGAAACTAGATCGCCTTAAACTTGAAATAACGCATTAGAAATTAAGACTTAGAGAAAAGTTTTAAAATGGACGGGTTTTGGGTCCACAAAATTCAAGCTGAACTCCCCTCTGACATCACCTTCCGCCTTCCAGCATCGTTCCCGCACGCTTTCGCCATACCGACCGGAGAGGGGTGGTGACAATTTGATATCAAAGCCTAGGTTTAGGGTTAGGTATAGTTAGATCGACCGACCCTTCTTCTACCGATCATTCCAGGGTAGTTAAACTAAGAGCTTAGCTACATTTTTACTAGAATTATCCTAGAATAGTAGGTAGAACTAAGGTTGGTTAGTGTAAACATAGTTAACACACTCCAAGGCTTGGAATAAATTGGTAAAACAGAAATCGCGCTAGGAAATATTGATAAATGATATGGACAATAGATTAAAAGTAAGCATAAATGGAATTGCTTAAGTGAATAATATACATCATATTGTTGCATGTATACTATAGAGCCATTAGAATACTGGTGCTCGCTCTATAAAAGTAGTTAACCATTTCCATTATACTCTTTCCATCTTAACGTTTCAGATATGGTAAACACTCGATAAGAGCGGGCATTACATTTGAAGATTCAGACCGCAGATCCCGACCCAATCGATCATTTGGGTCGATGACCCAGGGTTTCGATGGCACATCAGGCCCAACCCGATCCTCCACCACAGCCGGAGCTATAGGCCCCGGTTCAAGTTATGCAAGTACTAGAGCAGATCAGGGCAATCCTGATTGACATATCACCCACAACAGCGGCAACACAGGTCAACCTCGCAGGGCCAGGGGTTTAGCAGGGTCAGGTAGACCCAGTTCAGTCACCTTCTAATGTGACAACTACTACAGTAGGTTCTGGGGCTTACTCTACTCCCATTATTAGTGCCCAGTACTATTAGAGGAATCCAACTCCCAGCACGGAGGAGGATGTGGATGAGGATCGGAGGCACCCTCGAGGATGGAGGGTACGAGAGATTAATATTTATGATCAGTCAGCCCGATGTCGATCTCATGGAGAGAGCAGGTCTCGATCAGCACCTCGACATTGGGCCAGGGATGGCCACAACTCATGAGACAATCGGGAGGTCCGGAGGCATCGACGGGAGCTCTTTGTAGGTTCTGATGCCATCACCAATATGAAGTATTTCCAAAGACTTGGTCCACCCCGATTCACTGCCAAAGGAGGACCAGAGACAGTCGAGGCGTGGTTTTCAGACATGGAGTAGCTTTTAGGGAGTTTACACTTTCCTTCCGAGAAGATGGTCACTCTGGCCGCCTTCAGCCTCAAGGACCGCGCTTATGTTTGGTGGAAGAACGTCATCCGGATCAAGAAAGCTAAGTATGTTCAGAAGGGATAGAGGGACCCTGGTATGCGCTGGGATGAGTTCAGTCACCTTTTCCATGATTGATGGCTCAGCCATGCAGCCCATGACCGCTGACAGATAGAGTTTGACCATCTGATGTAGGGGACCATGTCTGTCATGGAGTACGAGGATGAATTTGATCGGCTAGTACAGTATGCCCCTCAGTGTGATGGACTGGATAGAGAGAAGGTGAAGAGATTTGTCCAGGGACTCCGACCCAAGATCCGCAAGTATTTAGTGCCATTTGGCATTACATCCTATCAAAGGGTCGTGTAGAAGGCCTCACTCATAGAGATGGATGAGATGGATATAGGCTACATAGCAACATCCTCCTGATCTTAGGGCAGTGGGAAGGGTTTCGGTCAGCAGGAATCAGGGAAGAAGATCGGTAAGTCCGGTAAGTCTGGCAAGGGGAAGAAAGTAGTAGGATCATCCCGACCTTGCCCGACTTGTGGCAAGCATCACACCGGCACTTCTTATCGTTAGTCAGGACGATGCCTCAAGTGCGGTTCAGCAGACCATTGGATATGGGACTGCCCGCAAGTGGATCATCAGGATGTCGTGGCACAGCCCCGATTCCAACCGAAGGTGTTACACCCACCCCGAAATTATGTCATTTTCCGATGTATTTTCCCGGTGGTCGGTTTGTAAATTTATCAGAATCTTGTAATACATTGTATATG